>CANJKZ010000443.1:0-266654 GCA_947471745.1 Closterium sp. Naga37s-1 | reverse complement strand
CCTCATGCCTCATGCCCTCATGCCCTCATGCCCTCATGCCCTCATGCCCTCATGCCCTCATGCATCATGCACTCATGCCTCATGCCTCAAGCCTCATGCCCTCATGCCCTCATGCCTCATTCCCTCTAATGCCCTCATGCCCTCATGCATCATGCCCTCATGCCCTCATGGCCTCATGCCCTCATGCCCTCATGCCCTCATGCCCTCATGCCCTCATGCCCTCATGCCCTCACGCCCTCATGGCCTCATGCCCTCATGCCCTCATGCACTCATGCCCTCATGCCATTATGCCCTCATGCCCTCATGCCTCATGCCCTCATGCCCTCATGCCCTCATGCCCTCATGCCCTCATGCCACTCATGCCCTCATGCCCTCATGCCCTCATGCCCTCATGCCCTCATGCCCTCATGCCCTCACGCCCTCATGCCCTCATGCTCTCATGCCCTCATGCCCTCATGCCCTCATGCCTTCATGCCCTCATGCCCTCTTGCCCTCATGCCCTCATGCCCTCATGCCCTCATGCCCTCATGCCTTCACGCCCTCATGCCCTCATGCCCTCATGCCCTCATGCCCTCATGCCTTCACGCCTCATGCCCTCATGCCCTCATGCCCTCATGCCCTCACGCCCTCATGCCCTCATGCCCTCATGCCCTCATGCACACATGCTCTCATGCCCTCATGCCCTCTTCCCTCATGCCCTCATGCCCTCATGGCCCTCATGCCCTCCATGCCCTCATGCCCTCACGCCCTCATAGCCCTCACGCCCTCATGCCCTCATGACCTCATGCTCTCATACCCTCATGCACTCATGGCCTCATGCCCTCATGCCCTCATGACCTCATGCCCTCATGCCCTCATGCCCTCATGCACTCATGCCCTCATGCCTTTGTGCCCTCATGCCCTCACGCCCTCATGTCCTCATGCCCTCATGCCCCTCACGCCCTCATGCCCTCATGCCCTCAATGCCCCTCATGCCCTCATGCCCTCATGCCCTCATGGCCCTCATGCCCTCATGCCCTCATGCCCTCATGCCCTCATGCGCTCATGCCCTCATGCCCTCATGCCCCTCACGCCCTCATGCCCTCACGCCCTCATGCCCTCATGCACTCATGCCCTCATGCCCTCACGCCCTCATGCCCTCATGCTCTCATGCGCCTCATTCCCTCACGCCCTCATGCCCTCATGCCCTCATGCCCCTCATGTACTCATGCACTCGTGCCCTCATGCCCTTATGCCCTCATGCCCTCATGCCCTCATGCCCTCATGCCCTCATGCCCTCACGCCCTCACGCCCTCACGCCCTCATGCCCTCATGACCTCATGCCCTCATACTCTCATGCACTCATGCCCTCATGCCCTCATGCCCTCATGACCTCATTCCCTCATGCCCTCATGCCCTCATGCACTCATGCCCTCATGCCTTCATGCCCTCATGCCTTTACGCCCTCATGCCCTCACGCCCTCATGCCCTCATGCCCTCATGCCCTCATGCCCTCATGCCCTCATGCCCTCATGCCCTCATGCCCTCATGCCCTCATGCCCTCATGCCCTCATGCCCTCATGCCCTCATGCACTCATGCACTCATGCCCTCATGCCCTCAAGCCCTCATGCCCTCATGCCCTCATGCCCTCATGCCCTCATGCCCTCATGCCCTCATGCACTCATGCCCTCATGCAGTCATGGCCTCACGCCCTCATGCCCTCATGCCCTCATGCCCTCATGCCCTCATGCCCTCATGCCCTCACGCCCTCATGGCCTCATGCCCCATGCCCTCATGCCCTCATGCACTCATGCCCTCATGCCATTATGCCCTCATGCCCTCATGCCCTCATGCCCTCATGCCCTCATGCCCTCATGCCCTCATGCCCTCATGCCCTCATGCCCTCATGCCCTCATGCCCTCATGACCTCATGCCCTCATGCATTCATGCACTCATGCCCTCATGCCCTCAATCCCTCATGCCCTCATGCCATCATGCCCTCATGCCCTCATGCCCTCATGCCCTCACGCACTCATGCCCTCATGCAGTCATGCCCTCACGCCCTCACGCCCTCATGCCCTCATGCACTCATGCCCTCACGCCCTCATGGCCTCATGCCCTCATGCCCTCATGCCCTCATGCACTCATGCCCTCATGCCCTTATGCCTTCATGCCCTCATGCCCTCATGCCCTCATGCCCTCATGCCCTCACGCCCTCATGCCCTCATGCCCTCATGCCCCTCATGCACTCTCTGCCCTCATGCAGTTATGCCCTCACGCCCTCATGCCCTCATGCACTCATGCCCTCATGCCCCTTATGCCCTCATGCCCTCATGCCCTCATGCCCTCATGCCCTCATGCCCTCATGCCCTCAAGCCCTCATGCACTCATGCCCTCATGCACTCATGCCCTCATGCACTCATGCCCTCATGCGCTCATGCCCTCATGCCCTCACGCCCTCATGCACTCATGCCCCTCATGCCCTCACGCCCTCATGCCCTCATGCCCTCATGCCCCTCACGCCCTCATGCCCTCATACCCTCATGCACTCATGCCCTCATGCCCTCATGACCTCATGCCCTCATGCCCTCATGCCCTCATGCACTCATGCCCTCATGCCTTTATGCCCTCATGCCCTCACACCCTCAAGCCCTCATGCCCTCATGCCCTCACGCCCTCATGCCCTCATGCCCTCATGCCCTCATGCCCTCATGCCCTCATGCCCTCATGCCCTCATGCCTTCATGCCCTCATGCCCTCATGCCCTCATGCCCTCATGCCCTCATGCCCTCATGCACTCATGCACTCATGCCCTCATGCCCTCAAGCCTGCCGACTGTGTCTACGCAATGACGGCTGTGTCTGCCGACAAATGGTACCGAAGCGCATGGATCCTCATAGGCGTAGGGAAAAACATCGAATGACCTGAATGTTGTTGCATATTCAGGCGGCCCATGCTCAAATACACGTACTATAGCAATTCCAGCTTGTTTCGTGCGCAACAAAAAGTTCGACGCATGCGGATGACGGCTGTGTCTGCCGACAAATGGTAGCGAAGTGCATGAATCCTCATAGGCGTAGGGAAAAGCATCGAACAAGCTGAATGTTGTTGCATATTTGGGAGGCCCATGCTCAAATACATCTACTAGAGCAATTTCCAGCTTGGTTCGTGCGCACCAAAAAGTTCGGTGCATGCGATGAATGCTGTGTCTGCCGACAAATGGTAACGAAGTGCATGAATCCTCATAGGCGTAGGGAAAAGCATCGAACGACCTGAATGTTGTTGCATATTCGGGTGGCCCATGCTCAGATACACCTTCCATAACAATTCCAGCTTGGTTCGTGCGCACCAAAAAGTTCGGCGCATGCGATGACGGCGGTGTCTGCCGACAAATGGTAGCGAACGGCATGGATCCCTATAGGCGTAGGGAAAAGCATCGAATGATCTGAATGTTGTTGCATATTCGGGTGGCCCATGCTCAAATACACCTACCAGAGCAAGTTCAGCTTTGTTTGTGCGCACCAAAAAGTTCGGCGCATGCGATGAATGCTGTGTCCGCCGACAAATGATAACAAACTGCATGAATCCTCATAGGCGTAGGGAAAAGCATCGAACGACCTGAATGTTGTTGCATATTCGGGTGGCCCATACTCAAATACACCTACCAGAACAATTCCAGTTTGGTTCGTGCGCACCAAAAAGTTCGGCGCATGCGATGACGGCTGTGTCTGCCGGCAAATGGTAACGAAGTTCATGAATCCACATAGGCGTAGGGAAAAGCATCGAACTACCTGAATGATATTGCATATTCGGGTGGCCCATGCTCAAATACACCTACCAGAGCAAGTTTAGCTTTGTTTGTGCGCACCAAAAAGTTCGGCGCCTGCGATGACGGCTGTGTCTGCCGACAAATGGTAACGAAGCGCATGAATCCCTATAGGCGTAGGGAAAAGCATCGAATGACCTGAATGTTGTTGCATATTCGGTTGGCCCATACTCAAATACACCTACCGGAGCAAGTTCAGCTTTGTTTGTGCGCACCAAAAAGTTCGGCGCCTGCGATGACGACTGTGTCTGCCGACAAATGGTAACGAAGCGCATGGATCCCTAAAGGCTTAGGGAAAAGCATCGAATGACCTGAATGTTGTTGCATATTCGGGTGGCCCATGCTCAAATATACCTACCCGAGCAATTACAGTTTGGTTCGTGCGCACCAAAAAGTTCGGCGCCTGCGATGACGGCTGTGTCTGCCGACAAATGGTAACGAAGCGCATGGATCCTCATAGGCGTAGGGAAAAGCATCGAACGACCTGAATGTTGTTGCATATTCAGGCGGCCCATACTCAAATACACGTACTAGAGCAATTCCAGCTTGCTTCGTGCGCACCAAAAAGTTTGACGCATGCGATGTCGGCTGTGTATGCCGACAAATGGTAACGAAGTGCATAAATCCTCATAGGCGCAGGGAAAAGCATCGAAAAACCTGGATGTTGTTGCATTTTTGGGAAGCCCATGCTCAAACACATCTACTAGAGCAATTCCAGCTTGGTTCGTGTGCACCAAAACGTTCGGTGCATGCGATGAATGCTGTGTCTGCCGACAAATGGTAACGAACTGCATGAATCCTCATAGGCATAGGGAAAAGCATCAAACGACCTGAATGTTGTTGCATATTCGGGTGGCCCATGCTCAAATACACCTACCAGAACAATTCCAGTTTGGTTCGTGCGCACCAAAATGTTCGGCGCATGCGATGACGGCTGATTCTGCCGGCAAATGGTAACGAAGTGCATGAATCCCCATAGGCGTAGGGAATAGCATCGAACTACCTGAATGATGTTGCATATTCGGGTGGCCCATGCTCAAATACACCTACCAGAGCAAGTTCAGCTTTGTTTGTGCGCACCAAAATGTTCGGCGCCTGCGATGACGGCTGTGTCTGCCGACAAATGGTAACGAAGCGCATGAATCCCTATAGGCGTAGGGAAAAGCATCGAATGACCTGAATGTTGTTGCATATTCGGGTGGCCCATGCTCAAATACACCTACCGGAGCAAGCTCAGCTTTGTTTGTGCGCACCAAAAAGTTCGTCGCCTGCGATGACGGCTGTGTCTGCCGACAAATGGTAACGAAGCGCATGTATCCCTATAGGCGTAGGGAAAAGCATCGAATGACCTGAATCTTGTTGCATATTTGGGTGGCCCATGCTCAAATACACCTATCAGACCAATTACAGCTTGGTTCGTGCGCACCAAAAAGTTCGGCGCCTGCGATGACGGCTGTGTCTGTCGACAAATGGTAACGAAGCGCATGGATCCTCATAGGCGTAGGGAAAAGCATCGAACGACCTGAATGTTGTTGCGTATTCAGGCGGCCCATGCTCAATTACACGTACTAGAGCAATTCCAGCTTGGTTCGTGCGCACCAAAAAGTTTGACGCATGCGATGACGCTCCCGGGTGGTCGGCAAGAGGATTGCAACGCTCCAGTGTGTCCGGCAAGAGCATTGCGACGCTCCAGGGTGGCCGGCAAGAGTACTGCAACGCTCCAGGGTGTCCGGCAAGAGCATTGCAACGCTCTGGGGTGTCTGGCAAGAGCATTGCAACGCTCCAGGGTGTCTGGCAAGAGCACTGCAACGCAATGGGGTGTCCGGCAAGAGCACTGCAACGCTCCGGGGTGTCCGGCAAGAGCACTGCAACGCTCCGGGGTGTCCGGCAAGAGCATTGCAACGCTCCATGGGAGCATGAGGGCATGAGTGCATGAGGGCATGAGGGCATGAGGGCATGAGGGCATGAGGGCGTGAGGGCATGACTGCATGAGGGCATGAGTGCATGAGGGCATGAGGGCATGAGGGCATGAGGGCATGAGGGCATGAGGGCATGAGGGCTTGAGGGCATGAGGGCATGAGTGCATGAGTGCATGAGGGCATGAGGGCATGAGGGCATAAGGGCATGAGGGCATGAGGGCATGAGGGCATGAGGGCATGAGGGCATGAGGGCATGAGGGCGTGAGGGCATGAGGGCATGAAGGCATGTTTGCATGAGGGCGTGAGAGCATGAGGGCATGAGTGCATGAGGGCATGAGGGCATGAGGGCATGAGGGCATGAGGGCGTGAGGGCATGACTGCATGAGGGCATGAGTGCATGAGGGCATGAGGGCATGAGGGCATGAGGGCATGAGGGCATGAGGGCTTGAGGGCATGAGGGCATGAGTGCATGAGTGCATGAGGGCATGAGGGCATGAGGGCATGAGGGCATGAGGGAATGAGGGCGTGAGGGCATGAGGGCATGAAGGCATGAGGGCATGAGGGCGTGAGAGCATGAGGGCATGAGTGCATGAGGGCATGAGGGCATGAGGGCATGAGGGCATGAGGGCGTGAGGGCATGACTGCATGAGGGCATGAGTGCATGAGGGCATGAGGGCATGAGGGCATGAGGGCATGAGGGCATGAGGGCATGAGGGCTTGAGGGCATGAGGGCATGAGTGCATGAGTGCATGAGGGCATGAGGGCATGAGGGCATAAGGGCATGAGGGCATGAGGGCATGAGGGCATGAGGGCATGAGGGCATGAGGGCAGAAGGGCATGAGGGCATGAGGGCATGAGGGCATGAGGGCGTGAGGGCATGAGGGCATGAAAGCATGAGGGCATGAGGGCGTGAGTGCATGAGGGCATGAGTGCATGAGGGCGTGAGGGCATGAGGGCATGAGGGCATGAGGGCGTGAGGGCATGAGGGCATAAATGCATGAGGGCATGAGGGCATGAGGGCATGAGGGCATGAGGGCATGAGGGCGTGAGGGCATGAGGGCATGAAGGCATGAGGGCATGAGGGCGTGAGAGCATGAGGGCATGAGTGCATGAGGGCATGAGGGCATGAGGGCATGAGGTCGTGAGGGCATGAGGGCATGAGGGCATGAGGGCATGAGGGCATAAGGGCATGAGTGCCACTTGTGCCTGATGTGCTTTGTCAGCCCATGAAGGCAGGCGTTCTTGGCAAGCTTCACTGCCGACTCATTGTCACAGAACATGATAGTCGGCTCCCTCTTACCAACTCCAATCTCCTCCAACAAACGCCTCAGCCACACCACATCCTTTGCCCCGTGATGCAGGGCCATGTACTCTGTCTCACACGAGGACTGCCCCACCTCATTCTGCTTCTTGCTGCTCCAGCTCACTGCACCACCTCCAAACAGGCACACATAGCCTCCAATGCTGGTGCCATCCGTCTTCACAGAGTTGAAGCTAGCGTCAGTGTAGCAGGTCAGAAGCATCTCCCCCTTGCTCAAATCAGCTGCACCCCTCTGCAGCCTCTGCCTCACAGCACTGTACTCCAAACCCACTGATGCCGTTGCACTCACATAGCAGACCAACCTCTTGGCCGCTTCTAGTTGTTCATGACTGGGGCAAGAAACCACACTGGCAAGCCTGGACGTTGCAAAGGCAATGTCAGGCCGTGTGTGGTTGGCCGCATAGTTGAGCGCCCCAACCATGGAATGAAACAGCTTCCTGTCACTCTCACCCACCACCTCCTCATCAGCACAGGGCTCCATAGTGAACCCCGAAGGCAGTGGGGTGGCTGGCTTTCCTCCATCTTGCAGCCCATACTTCTCAGCCAGCCCCTCACAATACTTCCTCTGGTGCAACCTCAGCACTCCCTTGTCAAGGTCCCTCTCCACATGCATCCCCAAATAGTACTTCACATCTCCCATCTTGGAGCACTTAAACTGCATCTCCAGCATCTCCTTCCCTCGCTCAATTATTGCAGACGACTCAGAGAAGAGCAGGATGTCGTCCACATACACCAGGAGCTTGAGAAACTGCTCCTTCTCTTATAGCAGGAACAGGCTGTGGTCACACTCACTCTTCTTGAACCCCCCAGCCAGCAGTGTCTCCTCTAGCTTGTGGTACCATGCGCGAGGAGCCTGCTTCAGGCCATAAATGGCCTTCTTCAGCCTGCACACCCTGCCGCTCCCATCATCCAACCCCTCAGGCTGCAGCATGTACAGCTCCTCCAGAATGATCCCGTTGAGGAAGGCAGTTATGATATCCATCTGCTTGATCCTCCATCCACGGTTTGCAGCCATAGACAACATCACCCTCAGTGTTGTCCCTTTCCCAACAGGAGCATAGAGCTCGTCGAAGTCCTTCCCCTTTGCCTACTGAAACCCCTTTGCCACAAGCCTTGACTTGTAGCGGGTCAGCTCCCCATCAGGTCCGTATTTGTGCCTGAAGATCAGCTTGGAAGAAATGGCCTTCTTCCCAGGTGGCAGCTCACACAGCTCCCACGTCTCGTTCTCCAGCAGAGAATCATACTCCTCCTTCACACTCTGCTTCCACTTCTGAGCATCTGGCCCGCTCAACGCCTCGGCTAGTGTCTTGGGCTCAGGGACGGCTGCCCAGTAGCAGTGTGCTATCTCATCCTCATCACACTGCTCAGCCACACTCCCAGCCCGTACCACCTTTGGCTTGCCAAATCTCGGATAGGTCAGCCGGTTAGGAGGGCGCTCATCCCTCCTAGGACGGTCAGCCGGACGTGCGGCACCTTGTGGAGCACCTTGCTGCTGCTGCTGCGGCTGCTTGCTGCTGCTGCTGCTGCTGCTGCTCCTCCACCTCAGGTTCTCCCCCCATCCTCAGTCACCCCAGAAATCTCCTCCTCTGAGACAGAAACCTGCACTTGCCTCGAAGGCCGCTGCACCTCATCGGCCTCAATGATCAGCGGTGTAGTAGGAAGCTTCTGCTGCTGCTGCTTCCACTCCTTGTAGTACAAGGACTCAAAGAACTTCACATCCCTTGACACAGTCAACTGTTGGCTGGTCAAGTCCCATATCAACCAGCCCTTGTGATCCCTAGCAAGCCCCAAGTGCACACCCCATCTCCCAGAAGCCTCCAACTTTCCCCTCTTCTCCTTAGGCACATGAAACACCACCATGCACCCGTAGGCTCTCAGCATGTTGACTGCTGGTGCACTCCCATACCACTTGGTATAGGGGACCCACTGCTTGTCCCCCACAGACGCCAGCACCCTGTTCTTCACAAGGGCGACCTGCCGCAGTGCAGTCACCCAAAACGGATCCGGCAGCCCTGCACGCCCAAGGAGAGTGCGAGCACCTTCTTGCAGGGTCCGGTTGAACCGCTCAGCCACGCCGTTCTGCTGAGGGTTGTAGGGCACTGTGAGCTGATGCTGAATGCCCTTCTTCTTCAGCACCGCCTCAAACTCATTGCCAATGAACTCTCTTCCATTGTCGGTGCGGATCACCTTCACCTTATGTCCGCTCTCCCTTTGAGCTCTCGGCATCCACTCCTTAAGAACAGCCGCTGCCACCTCCCCCTTAGTCTTGAGAGAGTAGACCCACACCGCACGCGTGTGGTCGTCTACAATGGTCAAGAAGTAGCAGCTTCCTGAGAGAGAATTGGCCCTCGTGGGGCCCACCACATCCATGTGCACAATCGCAAGTGGTGCCTTGGCTGGTCCTGTGCTGCTGCTGAAGGGAAACTTCGTGAACTTGGTCTCAAGGCATGTAGGGCAGCTCCCAATCTCCTTTGCTGCCCCCTTCACCTCCAACCCCTTCAAGCTCCCATCCTTCACTAACTTCTGCAGCATAGGAAAATTCACATGACACAGCCTCTCGTGCCACGTCTCCCAATCAGCCTCACCACTCCCAGATGAAGCCTTTGCCCATGCAGCTGTTGCATCCACACCAGCAAGCACCTCACCATGTGGCTGCTGTGACTGCTGCGCCTTCTTGACTGCATCCAGGGCCCTTGCAGTTGGTGCCGTCTCCTCTCCCCCCGCAGTTGCTTTAGCCGTTGCTGCAGCCGCTGCCGTTGCTGGTGGTTTCCCATTCCAAGGAATGATGGGCAGCTGCCATAGGTCCTTGATGCAGCTGCTCTTCTCCTCCAAATCCCACAGCAGCAACTTCCCAAGCTTTGCTACGGCAGCTGGTTGGGCCGAACGTAACTTTGGCCTTGCTTTTCTGCAGCCGGTGCACAGAGAGGAGGTTAGCGGACAAACCTTCAACCAGCAACACATTCCCCAGCCCCACAAGCTCCCCTTTAGCTCCCATTACCTTGGCATTCCCCACACCAATCACAGGGAGCAAAGCACCTGAAGCAGCAGCCCAAAACTTGATCTTCCCAGGGGGCTTTACCTCGTCAAGCAAATCTGCCCGTGGGGTCATGTGACTTGTGCAACCTGAATCGATCACCCAGTGAGTGAGGGAGTGCATCACAACCTTCCCAACAGAACCCACATCACCCTCACTCCCTTTCACATCCTCAACCATGAGGAACATCCCAGGGTCGGCTTTACCTTGTGCACCATCACCTTGTGCACCTGAACCTTGCACAGCGCCACCTCGTGAAAGTTCACCACTCGGCGGCTTCATGCCTGGGGACGCCCATCCCTCAGGCCGGCTGAAACACTTGAACCACGGGTGTCCAGCCTTCTTGCAGTACCAGCACGCACCCTCCATTCGGGTGCTCCCCCTGCCACCAGATCTCCCATGCCCCTCATTGTAGTCACCTCGGCCTCTCCCTCTGCCAAAGTCTCTCCCACGGCCTCGGCCTCTCCCTCCCCCTCTTCCTCTGCTGCCTCCTGCAGCTCCATACCCCTCAGCAGTTTTGTTGGCAGCACCACCTCCCGTGTGGCGCCTGCGGAAGTCCTCCTGCAGGATCTGCTGCCGTAGCCACTCAGGCGTCCACTTGTCCTGCTGAACGTTGAGGGTGGGGATGAGGTTGTCCCACGAGTTGTCGAGCACCGAGATGATCTTGGTGCATTGCTGCATCTGCGACACCTCGCTGCCCGCCGCTGCCATCCTCGCATATGTGTCCTTGATCTTGTCAAGGACCGGCTTCACATCATGTCCCGATCGCATGGAGATGGTCGCCAGCTCCTTCTCGAGCACGATCACCATGGGCAGCGTGTTGGGCTGAATCACGTCGCGCAGTAGCTTCCACGCCTTTGGACCGGAGTCGTCCAACTCGACCAAGTCCTTGATGTGCTGGAACATGTCGTTGTTGACCGATTGCAAGATGAGGTCGAACAACACCGTGATCCGCTCGATCCACCACTCTCGAGCATCTCCTTCCTCGGGCATTTTCTCTTCTCCCATCGCAAGTTTGAGCAGCTTGTAGCGCTTGAAGACGCTCCTCATCCGCCCGCTCCATTCCTCGTAATTGGAGCCATCCAACGCCTCAATCTTGGATGGTGGCGGCTCACTTCTCTTCTCAGCTGCTTCTCCACTCCCTTGACTCATCTCATCTGTTCCCAATCAAAAAATTCAGCTCCCCCCTTGCTGTCCACACCGAAGTCCCACAATAATTTCACAAGTGTCAGCGCCAACGAAATTTCGGCTTGGGTTTAGGGTTAGCGGAAGTCACATCCAACCTCCAGAACTCCACTTAGGTACGCCCACAGGCCATGGTGGGTCTAGGAGGGTCTTCACATTTCAGTAGACTCTCCACAAAGTCCTTAATTGGCTCTGATACCACTTTTTAGAGACTAAGGACGGAGTCTACGAAGATAAGGTGCCTAAATTTCTCAAAATCGTTGGCTTATAATTCTGGACAGAATTGTCGACTTCACACGAAACGCCGTCGACGAAAAAACGCACCGTCCAAACTTCACCAATTTTGGATATGTTGTAGCTTTAGGACGTAGCTACAAGTCCCAATTTGAATCGTATCAAACGGTGAAGTATTTCTCGATTTATCAATTTCGGCGCACAGGGCGGTATGCTGCCATAAGAACTTAACTCAATCACAAGAGTCTCACAAGTGCCACACAAGAAATTTTGAGTAGCACTAAACCAGGTGGGAGGGGATGAAGAGGATGAGAGGTAAGGTCTCAAGAGAGTCCCCAACCAAGGAAACCCCATGCCACACAATTCCCCTCTCTATGGGTACCCCAACTTTGAAATTTGTCACTTTCCAAACCTCCACAATCCACCTCACCCAAGTTGGCCACACTTGCCAACCCAATTTGGTTTCTCCCAACCACTTGGCAGCATCTACAGTGATGGGGACGAATTTCCCAACCCCCAAAAGTCTGTACCCCATATTGAGTCACTTCACAACTTCCCAAAGTCGTCGCAACACAAACAAAACTTTGAACGATCATAACTTCCTCGTTCTTGCTCCGATCGCGACGATTCTTGGTTCGTCGGAAAGCTCTTGAGCAGAGGAGTCACTTGAGATGTCTGCTCAGGCCCAATAACATTCACATATACTCAGAATGTCCAAACCACAGAAAACACAAATTCTTGCACACGCTCACACAACGCATGCAAGGCACGAACATATAATGGGAGGCAGACAGACGTGAATGCAAATGATAGCATCACATAACATTGAGGGCATGAGGGCATGGGGGCATGAGGGCATGGGGGCATGAGGGCATGAGGGCATGAGGGCATGAGGGCATGAGGGCATGAGGGCATGAGGGCGTGAGGGCATGAGGGCATGAAGGCATGAGGGCATGAGGGCGTGAGAGCATGAGGGCATGAGTGCATGAGGGCATGAGGGCATGAGGGCATAAAGGCGTGAGGGCATGAGGGCATGAGGGCATGAGGGCATGAGGGCATAAGGGCATGAGGGCATGAGTGCATGAGGGCATGAGGGCATGAGGCCATGAGGGCGTGAGGGCATGAGGGCATGAGGGCATGAGGGCGTGAGGGCATGAGGGCATGGAGGCATGAGGGCATGAGGGCATGAGGGCATGAGGGCATGAGGGCATGAGGGCATGAGGGCATGAGGGCGTGAGGGCGTGAGGGCATGACTGTATGAAGGCATGAGTGCATGAGGGCATGAGGGCATGAGGGCATGAGGGCATGAGGGCATGAGGGCTTGAGGGAAGAAGGCATGAGGGCATAAGGGCATGAGTGCATGAGGGCATGAGGGCATGAGGGCATGAGGGCGTGAGGGCATGAGGGCATGAGGGCATGAGGGCATGAGGGCGAGAAGGCATGAGGGCATGAGTGCATGAGGGCATGAGGGCATGAGGGCATAAGGGCGTGAGGGCATGAGGGCATGAGGGTATGAGGGCATGAGGGCATGAGTGCATGAGGGCATGAGGGCATGAGGGCATGAGGCCATGAGGGCGTGAGGGCATGAGGGCATGAGGGCATGAGGGCATGAGGGCGTGAGGGCATGAGGGCATGGGGGCATGAGGGCATGAGGGCATGAGGGCATGAAGGCATGAGGGCATGAGGGCATGAGGGCATGAGGGCATGAGGGCGTGAGGGCATGAGGGCATGACTGTATGAGGGCATGAGTGCATGAGGGCATGAGGGCATGAGGGCATGAGGGCATGAGGGCATGAGGGCATGAGGGCGTGAGGGCATGAGGGCATGAGTGCATGAGGGAATGAGGGCATGAGGGCATGAGGGCATGAGGGCATGAGGGCCCTGGAGTTTGTTGGATGCATGTCATTCTGAGTGCATGTCATCCTAACGTCCTGCCGAGTGCTCGTGCTATTTGTGCTTGCATGATTTGCATGAGCGTATGTCATTATGCATGGCTTTTGGATATTATCATCTCTGTGTTTTTCTCCAAGTTTAAATGCTTGATCATGCAGGAGAAATCCAGAGCTTTCCAACGATACCAAGATCGCCTTATTCCGACCAAGATCGCCCAAGTTACAAGATTTCCAAGACTTGGATTTCTTATTACCTTTTGGGGTTATACCTAATTTGGGTGATTACTTGGACATGACTATAAAGGGATCTTTGGTTGGGTGGTTAGGAAGGCAACTTTGACTTTTAGATTGGGGTGGCTAGAAGTTTCTAGCATGGGTTGCAAATGTTGCAACACCTAGGCAAAATCCAACTAGATTGGATTTTGCATGTGACACCTCAAGGACCTCATGATGAGGGTTGCATCCTTGCTGATAGGAAGGTTCCTACAATCCTTCCCTAGCTCTTGGAGAACCCCTTCCCTCTCATGGTTCTCTTGGAGTCCCCAACTCCAACATTCTATGCCTTAATGTTTGTACTTCCTCTACCATTCTAGTCATGCGGCTGCTGGACGTTTTCACTTGGTTCTCAATCTATAGACCATCTTAACGACTGATTTAACTTGGAGATGGTAGCTAAGCCTAAGGCGCAACATCCTACCGAGCGGATTTGCGTTTATTTGAGAAATGAGTTCGTCGTAAGCTCTCAAATGACGGATCCTGAACATCAAGTGGTATCAGAGCAGGTAGTCGACTTTGAGACGACGAATCACAATCAATTCTCAACCAATGTTGACGAGTGAGACCAGTTTCTAGTAGCTCGGCTCGCGAACTTTCGATTGGTTGTCGAACATTGTTCTACTTCGAAGTATCTAGTCCGCGACGGCGATTTTCGTAAAGTCGAAAGTTCTGGCAGAATTCTCTCCAATCGATTTCTCAAGTTTCCACCGTTCATAAGGCCTCAATATGAATGGAACGGACTCTAGAGGTGCTAATGGCGAGATGGCTGGAGCTAGAGAGGCTGGAGAGCAGGGGGGAGTTGCTGGTGGTGGAGTAAGGACTCACCATCGAGCCAACCCTATGCTACCCTCAACTTCTACACCATCTCTTACAACCGTGGATCCCATGAAGGCGTTCTCTATTGAGAAGTTCATGGGGGAGGAGTACGAGCACTGGAGCTTCCGTATGAGGCTGATGTACACCCAATACAAGCTATTGGACCTGGTGGAGGGGAAGGAGAAGATGCAGGAGGCCGCGGAGCTGAAAGGAGCATGGATGAAGCGCTCTTTCGACGCGTACATGCTCATGGTGCAAGCGGTTGGCGGACGACAACTTGACCACATCAAGGACCTCTTGGGTGATCCAGAGTGTGGCCCCAAGGCTTGGAGGAAGCTTCTCGATGTGCACTCACCGACACATGCTACCGGCATCGTGCTACTCGCGCGGCGGCTGCGGGACATCAAGTTCGTTGATGGAGAGCCGATGCAACCGGTGTTGGATGAGATGCGGGACATCTTCACGAAGCTCCAAGGTGGCGGTGTGGTGTACCCGGAGCTCGTGCAATGCGTGGAGATCGTGATACGGCTGCCGGAGTCGTGGTCTGCCCTTGCGATCAACCTCAACTCCCTACAACCCCAATGGAGTGTGGATTACATTCGCGCGCGCATCCTAGAGGAGGACTTGCGGCGGCGGAGTGTGGAGCGCTCGGAGGAGGGGGCTGGCTATGGAGTTGGAGGTGGAAAGAGTGGCTTCAAGAAGAAGTGGAAGGGCAAGAACAAGGACTACCCTAAGGAGGATGGCGGTAGGGGTCAAGGGGAGGTGTGCTTCTACTGCAAGAAGCGCGGACATCGTTGGCGGAAGTGCTACCAACGACCCAAGGATTGGACCCCGCCTTCATCGAGCAACCTGCATGGTGGCAAGAGGAGTGGGGGAGTCATGGGAGCTAGTGGAGAGGAGAAGGATGAGGAGAAAGGCGGCAAATCTGAGGAGCGGAAGGCCGGGTTCTTCTTCTTCGTGAACGAAGGCGCAACCGACCTCGCTATGGCTGCCAAGGTTCTCCTACATCCCCTCACCCATTGGGTGATTGATTCCGGGAGCTCTTGGCCCATGACTCCTCGTGCGGACCTACTCGATGAGATTCAGCCCGCACCCATCTCTACAGTCACATCCGCGACGGGCGCCAAGGCCAAGGTCATGGGCATGGGATGCGCCAAGTTCATGGGAGCGGATGGAGAGCTTGTGGGGCTGAAGAACGTGCTGTGGGTGCCGGACTTGTGCGCGAACCTGATTTCTACCGGCCGGTTGGGAGTTGCGGGTGTGAACACCGAGACGATTGGCTCGGAGCGCTATCGTGCCTACAACGATGAGCGGCTGATTTGGGACCTGCAGCGGAAAGGGGATGTCCACAAGCGGATGTGGCAGATCCCGGTACTCCCTTGGCAGAAATCGGGCAAGGCGGCAGCGGCGTCATCTATGGAGGAGAGTGTCACCGAGGAGGAGCAGCAAGGTGTGCAAGGAGAGGAGCTGATTGGAGGAAGCGCGGCGGTGAAGGCGTCGGCTACCTCGGGCCGAGCGGATTGGGAGACTTGGCATCGGCGGCTCGCACACGTGGCTGTTTCCACGTTGGAGGTGATGCACAAGGAGAAGTGCGTGCATGGGCTGCAACTGCAAGGAGATGGCGCTCACTATGGCAGCTGCGAGGCGTGCATGCAAAACAAGTTTGCGCGGTTCCCGTTTCCACGTGCGGAGGGATCGGTGAAGGCACCCTTGGAGGTGGTGCACATGGACCTGGTGGGTCCTATGAGGACTGAGGGTACTGGGGGAGTGCTGTACTTCCTCACCATGGTGGACGAATGGAGCCGTTTCACATGGGCACGTCCCTTGTCCAAGAAGAGCGATGCTGCAGCTGCGATCAAGGAGGATTGGTTGCCGATGGTGGAGCGGCAAGCGATGCGGCTGGTGAAGGTGCTGAGGAGCGACCGAGGTGGAGAGTTCCTTGGAGTTGAATTCACCAAGTTCCTCAAGAGGAACGGCATTCGACACCAGCTGACCTGCCCTGGAACACCGCAGCAGAACAGCATTGCTGAGCGTGCCAACCGGACCATTGGCGAGGCGGCTAAGACTTTGTCGGGGGCTGCTGGGATGCCCTACAAGTTCTGGCCGGAAGCTGTTCGCCATGTCATCACGGTCAAGAACAGGGTCTTGACGCATGTTGGCGACAATCATTGGGTGCCGTACGAGCGTTGGCTTGGGAAGAAGCCATCCATTGACATGCTGCGGGTGTGGGGCTGCATGGGGCTTGTGATGGTGCCTAAGGAGCAAAGGCACAAGCTGGAAGTTGCTGCTGTGTGGGCTGTCCATCTTGGGATGGCTCCTGACTCGAAGGGGTGGTTGATGTGGGACCCCAAGAGCAAGAGGACGCTGGTCAGCAGTGACGTAAAGTTTGTGGAGGACGTCATGTACAAGGACTGGCAGCAGCAGCAGCAGGTGCAGATTGGCTTGCGTCTGCAGGAGATTGAGCGGTCTGCAGTGGAGGAGGTTCAGCTGCACCTTGAGGATCTCCCTGGGTCAGAGCTGACCAGTGACCACAGTGGCAGTGGAGAGCAGCAAGTTTCTGGTCCTGCTGCAGAGGAGGGGTTGGAGGATGAGTCGGCACGTGTGGACTCACCATCTCAGCCCAAGCCTGCTGCAACCGCCAAGGTCACCAAGAGGAGTGTGCAGAGAGGAGCTTCACCACATGGGCAGCAGATTGCAACCCGCGAGAAGAGAGTGGCAGCAGCACCCTCAAGGCTGAAGTATAGCCTTTTGGGAGGACCCAAGCAAGGTGCCATGGCGGTTCAGGCGGATGAGGGAGAGGATGAGGAGATGGCCTTCTGTTTCTTCACACCCTTGCCTGGAGAACCAGCCACAGTGGACCCCAGAAGGAGGAGTGGAAGGCTGCCATGGATGCGGAGTTCAACAGTCTCATTGAGAATGGGACTTGGGAGCTTGTTAAGTTACCCGAGGGGCGACGGCCGATCAGCAGCAAGTGGGTCTTCAAGGTGAAGAGTGGTGTTGATGGTGCATTGGAGCGGTTCAAGAGCCGCTTGGTCGCCAAGGGGTTTCAGCAGAAAGAGAAGGTCGACTTTGGGGAGATCTTCGCTCCCGTTGCTAAGCCAGTGACATTAAGGACTTTGATGGCTGGCGCTGCTGTGAAGGGATGGCACGTGAAGCAGATGGATATCACCTCTGGATTTCTCAATGGAATACTGCTGGAGGATATCTACATGGCGCAGCCCGGCGGCTATGAGGATGGGACCAGCCGGGTGTGCAAGCTCAAGAAGGCTATCTATGGCCTTAAGCAAGCGCCCAGGTGCTGGTACGAGAAGCTGGAGGAGGTGCTGCTGGGTGGAGGCTTCAAGACGTCCCAAGCGGATCACAGCTTGTTTCTGCTTGGAGAGGGGGAGCAGTTGCTCTTGCTGCTGGTGTATGTCGACGACATACTGCTGTTCTCACCTTCCATGGAGCAGATTGAGAGGACACAGAAGCTGCTGATGGACAACTTCAAGTGCAAGATGCTGGGGGATGTCCACTACTACTTGGGGCTGCAGATTGAGAGGGATGTCGAGAGGAGGTGGCTGAAGGTGCATCAGTCACACTACATCTCTAGTGTCATGGAGCGCTATGGTGTGACTGGGGGTCGCACTGTGATGACACCGTTCCCTGCGGGCTTCAAACTGAAGAAGGCAGCTGAGGAGGATGATGTACTCGAGGATGAGCAGCAGAATGAGTACCAGTCACTCATTGGGAGTGTGATGTATGCTGCTGTGCATACACGACCTGATGCTTCATTCGGAGTGGGGCAGTTAGCCAGAATTGTGCAGCAGCCCACTGAGGAGAAGTTGGAGGTGGCAAAGCGCTTGGTGCGCTACCTCGGATCAACGGCATCTGCTGGTGTTCAGTTTTCAGCTGGCGGCCAGCTGAAACAGATTGGAGCAGATGGGGTCACGCCTGGAACCTTGAAGCTGTCGTGCTTCACCGACGCCACATGGGCCTCAGAGAAAGAGGATCAGTCATCAGTTGGTGGCTTTGTGTGCATGGTCGGAGGTGGACCAGTGAGCTGGAGGTCCAAGAAGCAGAGTGAGATTGCTCAGTCTTCTGGAGAGGCAGAGTACATGGCGATGTACCATGCCATCAAGGAGATAGTGCTCATGAGGAAGCTGCTGGAGGACATGGGAGCTGAATAGGAGGGACCTACACCACTTTTTTCCGACAGCGAGGCTGCTATTGGCATGGCCAATAATCCTATCCTGAATGGGCTGAACAAGCACATGAAGATTAAGTGGCATTGGGTGATGCAGATGGTGAAGGAGGGGATTGTTGAGCTTCACCATGTGAAGGCTAGCAAGCAGGCGGCAGATTTTCTCACCAAGAGACTTCCCGAGAGCGCACATTGGAAGTGTGCTAAGATGTGTGGCATGGCATTGCACTAGTGTGGGCAGCATTGTCATGATTGCATGTGTGTTTGTGTGCAAGTGTTTGCATGCCTGTGAGTGTGTCTGCATGCAATCCGTTAGTCTGAGGGGGAGTTTGTTGGATGCACGTCATTCTGAGTGCATGTCATCCTAACGTCCTGCCGAGTGCTCGTGCTATTTGTGCTTGCATGATTTGCATGAGCGTATGTCATTATGCATGGCTGTTGGATATTATCATCTCTGTGTTTTTCTCCAAGTTTAAATGCTTGATCATGCAGGAGAAATCCAGAGCTTTCCAACGATACCAAGATCGCCTTATTCCGACCAAGATCGCCCAAGTTACAAGATTTCCAAGACTTGGATTTCTTATTACCTTTTGGGGTTATACCTAATTTGGGTGATTACTTGGACATGACTATAAAGGGATCTTTGGTTGGGTGGTTAGGAAGGCAACTTTGACTTTTGGATTGGGGTGGCTAGAAGTTTCTAGCATGGGTTGCAAATGTTGCAACACCTAGGCAAAATCCAACTAGATTGGATTTTGCATGTGACACCTCAAGGACCTCATGATGAGGGTTGCATCCTTGCTGCTAGGAAGGTTCCTAAAATCCTTCCCTAGCTCTTGGAGAACCCCTTCCCTCTCATGGTTCTCTTGGAGTCCCCAACTCCAACATTCTATGTCTTAATGTTTGTACTTCCTCTACCATTCTAGTCATGCGGCTGCTGGACGTTTTCACTTGGTTCTCAATCTATAAACCATCTTAACGACTGATTAAACTTGGAGATGGTAGCTAAGCCTAAGGCGCAACATCCTACCGAGCGGATTTGCGTTTAGTTGAGAAATGAGTTCGTCGTAAGCTCTCAAAGTGACGGATCCTGAACAACACTCATGCCCTCATGCCCTCATGCCCTCACGCCCTCATGCCCTCACGCCCTCATGCCCTCATGACCTCATGCCCTCATACCCTCATGCACTCATGCCCTCATGCCCTCATGCCCTCATGACCTCATGCCCTCATGCACTCATGCCCTCATGCCCTCACGCCCTCATGCCCTCATGCCCTCATGCCCTCACGCCCTCATGCCCTCATGCCCTCATGCCCTCATGCGCTCATGTACTCATGCACGCGTGCCCTCATGCCCTCATGCCCTAATGCCCTCATGCCCTCATGCCCTAATGCCCTCATGCCCTCATGCCCTCATGCGCTCATTCCCTCATGCCCTCATGCCCTCATGCCCTCATGCCCTCATGCCCTCATGCACTCATGCCCTCATGCTCTCACGCCCTCATGCCCTCATGCCCTCATGCCCTCATGCCCTCACGCCCTCATGCCCTCATGCTCTCATGCCCTCATGCCCTCATGCCCTCATGCCCTCATGCCCTCATGCCCTCTTGCCCTCATGCCCTCATGCCTTTATGCCCTCATGCCCTCACGCCCTCATGACCTCATGCCCTCATGCCCTCACGCCCTCATGCCCTCATGCCCTCATGCCCTCATGCCCTCATGCCCTCACGCCCTCATGCCCTCATGCCCTCATGCCCTCATGCACTCATGCCCTCATGCCCTCATGCCCTCATGCCCTCATGCCCTCATGCCCTCATGCGCTCATGCCCTCATGCCCTCATGCACTCATGCCCTCATGCCCTCATGCCCTCATGCCCTCATGCACTCATGCCCTCATGCCCTCACGCCCTCATACCCTCATGCCCTCATGCCCTCACGCCCTCATGCCCTCATGCCCTCATGCCCTCATGCCCTCACGCCCTCATGCCCTCATGCCCTCATGCCCTCATGCCCTCATGTACTCATGCACGCGTGCCCTCATGCCCTCATGCCCTCGTGCCCTCATGCCCTCATGCCCTCATGCCCTCATGCACTCATGCCCTCATGCCCTCACGCCCTCATGCCATCATGCCCTCATGCCCTCATGCCCTCACGCCCTCATGCTCTCACGCCCTCATGCCCTCATGCCCTCATGCCCTCATGCCCTCACGCCCTCATGCCCTCTTGCTCTCATGCCCTCATGCCCTCATGCCCTCATGCCCTCATGCCCTCACGCCCTCATGCCGTCATGCCCTCATGCCCTCATGCCCTCACGCCCTCACGCCCTCATGCCCTCATGCCCTCATGCCCTCACGCCCTCACGCCCTCATGCCCTCATGCCCTCACGCCCTCACGCCCTCATGCCCTCATGCCCTCATGCCCTCTTCCCTCATGCCCTCATGCCCTCATGCCCTCATGCCCTCATGCCCTCATGCCCTCACGCCCTCATGCCCTCACGCCCTCATGCCCTCATAACCTCATGACCTCATACCCTCATGCACTCATGCCCTCATTCCCTCATGCCCTCATGACCTCATGCCCTCATGCCCTCATGCCCTCATGCACTCATGCCCTCATGCCTTTATGCCCTCATGCCCTCACGCCCTCATGCCCTCATGCCCTCATGCCCTCACGCCCTCACGCCCTCATGCCCTCATGCCCTCATGCCCTCATGCCCTCATGCGCTCATGCCCTCATGCCCTCACGCCCTCATGGCCTCATGCCCTCATGCCCTCATGCCCTCATGCACTCATGCCCTCATTCCCTCATGCCCTCATGCCCTCGTGCCCTCATGCGCTCATGCGCTCATGCCCTCATGCCCTCATGCCCTCACGCCCTCATGCCCTCACGCCCTCATGCCCTCATGCCCTCATGCCCTCATGCCCTCATGCCCTCATGCCCTCATGCCCTCATGCCCTCATGCCCTCATGCACTCATGCCCTCATTCCCTCATGCCCTCATGCCCTCATGCCCTCATGCGCTCATGCGCTCATGCCCTCATGCCCTCATGCCCTCACGCCCTCATGCCCTCACGCCCTCATGCCCTCATGCCCTCATGCCCTCACGCCCTCATGCCCTCACGCCCTCATGCCCTCATGCCCTCATGAGGGCGTGAGGGCATGAGGGCATGAGGGCATGATGGCATGAGGGCGTGAGGGCATGAGGGCATGAGTGCATGAGGGCATGAGGGCATGAGGGCATGAGGGCACGAGGGCATGAGGGCATGAGGGCACGCGTGCATGAGTACATGAGGGCATGAGGGCATGAGGGCATGACGGCATGAGGGCGTGAGGGCATGAGGGCATGAGGGCATGAGGGCATGAGGGCGTGAGGGCATGAGGGCATGAGGGTATGAGGGCGTGAGGGCATGAGGGCATGAGTGCATGAGGGCATGAGGGCATGAGGGCATGAGGGCATGAGTGCATGAGGGCATGAGGGCATGAGCGCATGAGGGCATGAGGGCATGAGGGCATGAGGGCATGAGGGCATGAGGGCATGAGTGCATGAGGGCATGAGGGCATGAGGGCATGAGGGCGTGAGGGCATGAGGGCATGAGGGCATGAGGGCATGAGGGCATGAGGGCGTGAGGGCATGAGGGCATGAGGTCATGAGGGCGTGAGGGCATGAGGGCATAAAGGCATGAGGGCATGAGGGCAAGAGGGCATGAGGGCATGAGGGCATGAGGGCATGAGGGCATGAGGGCATGAGAGCATGAGGGCATGAGGGCGTGAGGGCATGAGGGCATGAGGGCATGAGGGCATGAGGGCGTGAGAGCATGAGGGCATGAGTGCATGAGGGCATGAGGGCATGAGGGCATGAGGGCATGAGGGCATGAGGGAATGAGCGCATGAGGGCATGAGGGCATGAGGGCATTAGGGCATGAGGGCATGAGGGCATTAGGGCATGAGGGCATGAGGGCACGCGTGCATGAGTACATGAGCGCATGAGGGCATGAGGGCATGAGGGCATGAGGGCGTGAGGGCATGAGGGCATGAGGGCATGAGGGCGTGAGGGCATGAGGGCATGAGTGCATGAGGGCATGAGGTCATGAGGGCATGAGGGCATGAGGGCATGAGTGCATGAGGGTATGAGGGCATGAGGTCATGAGGGCATGAGGGCGTGAGGGCATGAGGGCGTGAGGGCATGAGGGCATGAGGGCATGAGTGTTGTTCAGGATCCGTCACTTTGAGAGCTTACGACGAACTCATTTCTCAACTAAACGCAAATCCGCTCGGTAGGATGTTGCGCCTTAGGCTTAGCTACCATCTCCAAGTTTAATCAGTCGTTAAGATGGTTTATAGATTGAGAACCAAGTGAAAACGTCCAGCAGCCGCATGACTAGAATGGTAGAGGAAGTACAAACATTAAGACATAGAATGTTGGAGTTGGGGACTCCAAGAGAACCATGAGAGGGAAGGGGTTCTCCAAGAGCTAGGGAAGGATTGTAGGAACCTTCCTAGCAGCAAGGATGCAACCCTCATCATGAGGTCCTTGAGGTGTCACATGCAAAATCCAATCTAGTTGGATTTTGCCTAGGTGTTGCAACATTTGCAACCCATGCTAGAAACTTCTAGCCACCCCAATCCAAAAGTCAAAGTTGCCTTCCTAACCACCCAACCAAAGATCCCTTTATAGTCATGTCCAAGTAATCACCCAAATTAGGTATAACCCCAAAAGGTAATAAGAAATCCAAGTCTTGGAAATCTTGTAACTTGGGCGATCTTGGTCGGAATAAGGCGATCTTGGTATCGTTGGAAAGCTCTGGATTTCTCCTGCATGATCAAGCATTTAAACTTGGAGAAAAACACAGAGATGATAATATCCAACAGCCATGCATAATGACATACGCTCATGCAAATCATGCAAGCACAAATAGCACGAGCACTCGGCAGGACGTTAGGATGACATGCACTCAGAATGACGTGCATCCAACAAACTCCCCCTCAGACTAACGGATTGCATGCAGACACACTCACAGGCATGCAAACACTTGCACACAAACACACATGCAATCATGACAATGCTGCCCACACTAGTGCAATGCCATGCCACACATCTTAGCACACTTCCAATGTGCGCTCTCGGGAAGTCTCTTGGTGAGAAAATCTGCCGCCTGCTTGCTAGCCTTCACATGGTGAAGCTCAACAATCCCCTCCTTCACCATCTGCATCACCCAATGCCACTTAATCTTCATGTGCTTGTTCAGCCCATTCAGGATAGGATTATTGGCCATGCCAATAGCAGCCTCGCTGTCGGAAAAAAGTGGTGTAGGTCCCTCCTATTCAGCTCCCATGTCCTCCAGCAGCTTCCTCATGAGCACTATCTCCTTGATGGCATGGTACATCGCCATGTACTCTGCCTCTCCAGAAGACTGAGCAATCTCACTCTGCTTCTTGGACCTCCAGCTCACTGGTCCACCTCCGACCATGCACACAAAGCCACCAACTGATGACTGATCCTCTTTCTCTGAGGCCCATGTGGCGTCGGTGAAGCACGACAGCTTCAAGGTTCCAGGCGTGACCCCATCTGCTCCAATCTGTTTCAGCTGGCCGCCAGCTGAAAACTGAACACCAGCAGATGCCGTTGATCCGAGGTAGCGCACCAAGCGCTTTGCCACCTCCAACTTCTCCTCAGTGGGCTGCTGCACAATTCTGGCTAACTGCCCCACTCCGAATGAAGCATCAGGTCGTGTATGCACAGCAGCATACATCACACTCCCAATGAGTGACTGGTACTCATTCTGCTGCTCATCCTCGAGTACATCATCCTCCTCAGCTGCCTTCTTCAGTTTGAAGCCCGCAGGGAACGGTGTCATCACAGTGCGACCCCCAGTCACACCATAGCGCTCCATGACACTAGAGATGTAGTGTGACTGATGCACCTTCAGCCACCTCCTCTCGACATCCCTCTCAATCTGCAGCCCCAAGTAGTAGTGGACATCCCCCAGCATCTTGCACTTGAAGTTGTCCATCAGCAGCTTCTGTGTCCTCTCAATCTGCTCCATGGAAGGTGAGAACAGCAGTATGTCGTCGACATACACCAGCAGCAAGAGCAACTGCTCCCCCTCTCCAAGCAGAAACAAGCTGTGATCCGCTTGGGACGTCTTGAAGCCTCCACCCAGCAGCACCTCCTCCAGCTTCTCGTACCAGCACCTGGGCGCTTGCTTAAGGCCATAGATAGCCTTCTTGAGCTTGCACACCCGGCTGGTCCCATCCTCATAGCCGCCGGGCTGCGCCATGTAGATATCCTCCAGCAGTATTCCATTGAGAAATCCAGAGGTGATATCCATCTGCTTCACGTGCCATCCCTTCATAGCAGCGCCAGCCATCAAAGTCCTTAATGTCACTGGCTTAGCAACGGGAGCGAAGATCTCCCCAAAGTCGACCTTCTCTTTCTGCTGAAACCCCTTGGCGACCAAGCGGCTCTTGAACCGCTCCAATGCACCATCAACACCACTCTTCACCTTGAAGACCCACTTGCTGCTGATCGGCCGTCGCCCCTCGGGTAACTTAACAAGCTCCCAAGTCCCATTCTCAATGAGACTGTTGAACTCCGCATCCATGGCAGCCTTCCACTCCTCCTTCTGGGGTCCACTGTGGCTGGTTCTCCAGGCAAGGGTGTGAAGAAACAGAAGGCCATCTCCTCATCCTCTCCCTCATCCGCCTGAACCGCCATGGCACCTTGCTTGGGTCCTCCCAAAAGGCTATACTTCAGCCTTGAGGGTGCTGCTGCCACTCTCTTCTCGCGGGTTGCAATCTGCTGCCCATGTGGTGAAGCTCCTCTCTGCACACTCCTCTTGGTGACCTTGGCGGTTGCAGCAGGCTTGGGCTGAGATGGTGAGTCCACACGTGCCGACTCATCCTCCAACCCCTCCTCTGCAGCAGGACCAGAAACTTGCTGCTCTCCACTGCCACTGTGGTCACTGGTCAGCTCTGACCCAGGGAGATCCTCAAGGTGCAGCTGAACCTCCTCCACTGCAGACCGCTCAATCTCCTGCAGACGCAAGCCAATCTGCACCTGCTGCTGCTGCTGCCAGTCCTTGTACATGACGTCCTCCACAAACTTTACGTCACTGCTGACCAGCGTCCTCTTGCTCTTGGGGTCCCACATCAACCACCCCTTCGAGTCAGGAGCCATCCCAAGATGGACAGCCCACACAGCAGCAACTTCCAGCTTGTGCCTTTGCTCCTTAGGCACCATCACAAGCCCCATGCAGCCCCACACCCGCAGCATGTCAATGGATGGCTTCTTCCCAAGCCAACGCTCGTACGGCACCCAATGATTGTCGCCAACATGCGTCAAGACCCTGTTCTTGACCGTGATGACATGGCGAACAGCTTCAGGCCAGAACTTGTAGGGCATCCCAGCAGCCCCCGACAAAGTCTTAGCCGCCTCGCCAATGGTCCGGTTGGCACGCTCAGCAATGCTGTTCTGCTGCGGTGTTCCAGGGCAGGTCAGCTGGTGTCGAATGCCGTTCCTCTTGAGGAACTTGGTGAATTCAACTCCAAGGAACTCTCCACCTCGGTCGCTCCTCAGCACCTTCACCAGCCGCATCGCTTGCCGCTCCACCATCGGCAACCAATCCTCCTTGATCGCAGCTGCAGCATCGCTCTTCTTGGACAAGGGACGTGCCCATGTGAAACGGCTCCATTCGTCCACCATGGTGAGGAAGTACAGCACTCCCCCAGTACCCTCAGTCCTCATAGGACCCACCAGGTCCATGTGCACCACCTCCAAGGGTGCCTTCACCGATCCCTCCGCACGTGGAAACGGGAACCGCGCAAACTTGTTTTGCATGCACGCCTCGCAGCTGCCATAGTGAGCGCCATCTCCTTGCAGTTGCAGCCCATGCACGCACTTCTCCTTGTGCATCACCTCCAACGTGGAAACAGCCACGTGTGCGAGCCGCCGATGCCAAGTCTCCCAATCCGCTCGGCCCGAGGTAGCCGACGCCTTCACCGCCGCGCTTCCTCCAATCAGCTCCTCTCCTTGCACACTTTGCTGCTCCTCCTCGGTGACACTCTCCTCCATAGATGACGCCGCTGCCGCCTTGCCCGATTTCTGCCAAGGGAGTACCGGGATCTGCCACATCCGCTTGTGGACATCCCCTTTCCGCTGCAGGTCCCAAATCAGCCGCTCATCGTTGTAGGCACGATAGCGCTCCGAGCCAATCGTCTCGGTGTTCACACCCGCAACTCCCAACCGGCCGGTAGAAATCAGGTTCGCGCACAAGTCCGGCACCCACAGCACGTTCTTCAGCCCCACAAGCTCTCCATCCGCTCCCATGAACTTGGCGCATCCCATGCCCATGACCTTGGCCTTGGCGCCCGTCGCGGATGTGACTGTAGAGATGGGTGCGGGCTGAATCTCATCGAGTAGGTCCGCACGAGGAGTCATGGGCCAAGAGCTCCCGGAATCAATCACCCAATGGGTGAGGGGATGTAGGAGAACCTTGGCAGCCATAGCGAGGTCGGTTGCGCCTTCGTTCACGAAGAAGAAGAACCCGGCCTTCCGCTCCTCAGATTTGCCGCCTTTCTCCTCATCCTTCTCCTCTCCACTAGCTCCCATGACTCCCCCACTCCTCTTGCCACCATGCAGGTTGCTCGATGAAGGCGGGGTCCAATCCTTGGGTCGTTGGTAGCACTTCCGCCAACGATGTCCGCGCTTCTTGCAGTAGAAGCACACCTCCCCTTGACCCCTACCGCCATCCTCCTTAGGGTAGTCCTTGTTCTTGCCCTTCCACTTCTTCTTGAAGCCACTCTTTCCACCTCCAACTCCATAGCCAGCCCCCTCCTCCGAGCGCTCCACACTCCGCCGCCGCAAGTCCTCCTCTAGGATGCGCGCGCGAATGTAATCCACACTCCATTGGGGTTGTAGGGAGTTGAGGTTGATCGCAAGGGCAGACCACGACTCCGGCAGCCGTATCACGATCTCCACGCATTGCACGAGCTCCGGGTACACCACACCGCCACCTTGGAGCTTCGTGAAGATGTCCCGCATCTCATCCAACACCGGTTGCATCGGCTCTCCATCAACGAACTTGATGTCCCGCAGCCGCCGCGCGAGTAGCACGATGCCGGTAGCATGTGTCGGTGAGTGCACATCGAGAAGCTTCCTCCAAGCCTTGGGGCCACACTCTGGATCACCCAAGAGGTCCTTGATGTGGTCAAGTTGTCGTCCGCCAACCGCTTGCACCATGAGCATGTACGCGTCGAAAGAGCGCTTCATCCATGCTCCTTTCAGCTCCGCGGCCTCCTGCATCTTCTCCTTCCCCTCCACCAGGTCCAATAGCTTGTATTGGGTGTACATCAGCCTCATACGGAAGCTCCAGTGCTCGTACTCCTCCCCCATGAACTTCTCAATAGAGAACGCCTTCATGGGATCCACGGTTGTAAGAGATGGTGTAGAAGTTGAGGGTAGCATAGGGTTGGCTCGATGGTGAGTCCTTACTCCACCACCAGCAACTCCCCCCTGCTCTCCAGCCTCTCTAGCTCCAGCCATCTCGCCATTAGCACCTCTAGAGTCCGTTCCATTCATATTGAGGCCTTATGAACGGTGGAAACTTGAGAAATCGATTGGAGAGAATTCTGCCAGAACTTTCGACTTTACGAAAATCGCCGTCGCGGACTAGATACTTCGAAGTAGAACAATGTTCGACAACCAATCGAAAGTTCGCGAGCCGAGCTACTAGAAACTGGTCTCACTCGTCAACATTGGTTGAGAATTGATTGAGATTCGTCGTCTCAAAGTCGACTACCTGCTCTGATACCACTTGATGTTCAGGATCCGTCATTTGAGAGCTTACGACGAACTCATTTCTCAAATAAACGCAAATCCGCTCGGTAGGATGTTGCGCCTTAGGCTTAGCTACCATCTCCAAGTTAAATCAGTCGTTAAGATGGTCTATAGATTGAGAACCAAGTGAAAACGTCCAGCAGCCGCATGACTAGAATGGTAGAGGAAGTACAAACATTAAGGCATAGAATGTTGGAGTTGGGGACTCCAAGAGAACCATGAGAGGGAAGGGGTTCTCCAAGAGCTAGGGAAGGATTGTAGGAACCTTCCTATCAGCAAGGATGCAACCCTCATCATGAGGTCCTTGAGGTGTCACATGCAAAATCCAATCTAGTTGGATTTTGCCTAGGTGTTGCAACATTTGCAACCCATGCTAGAAACTTCTAGCCACCCCAATCTAAAAGTCAAAGTTGCCTTCCTAACCACCCAACCAAAGATCCCTTTATAGTCATGTCCAAGTAATCACCCAAATTAGGTATAACCCCAAAAGGTAATAAGAAATCCAAGTCTTGGAAATCTTGTAACTTGGGCGATCTTGGTCGGAATAAGGCGATCTTGGTATCGTTGGAAAGCTCTGGATTTCTCCTGCATGATCAAGCATTTAAACTTGGAGAAAAACACAGAGATGATAATATCCAAAAGCCATGCATAATGACATACGCTCATGCAAATCATGCAAGCACAAATAGCACGAGCACTCGGCAGGACGTTAGGATGACATGCACTCAGAATGACATGCATCCAACAAACTCCAGGGCCCTCATGCCCTCATGCCCTCATGCCCTCATGCCCTCATTCCCTCATGCACTCATGCCCTCATGCCCTCACGCCCTCATGCCCTCATGCCCTCATGCCCTCATGCCCTCATGCCCTCATGCCCTCATGCACTCATGCCCTCATACAGTCATGCCCTCATGCCCTCACGCCCTCATGCCCTCATGCCCTCATGCCCTCATGCCCTCATGCCTTCATGCCCTCATGCCCTCATGCCCTCATGCCCCCATGCCCTCATGCCCTCACGCCCTCATGCCCTCATGCCCTCATGCCCTCATGCCCTCACGCCCTCATGGCCTCATGCCCTCATGCCCTCATGCCCTCATGCACTCATGCCCTCATGCCCTCATACCCTCATGCCCTCATGCCCTCACGCCCTTATGCCCTCATGCCCTCATGCCCTCATGCACTCATGCCCTCATGCCTTCTCGCCCTCATGCCCTCATGCCCTCATGCCCTCATGCCCTCACGCCCTCATGCCCTCATGCCCTCATGCCCTCATGCACTCATGCCCTTATGCCCTCATGCCTTCTTCCCTCAAGCCCTCATGCCCTCATGCCCTCATGCCCTCATGCCCTCATGCCCTCATGCACTCATGCCTTCATACAGTCATGCCCTCACGCCCTCACGCCCTCATGCCCTCATGCCCTCATGCCCTCATGCCCTCATGCCCTCATGCCCTCATGCCCTCATGCCTCCATGCCCTCATGCCCTCACGCCCTCATGCCCTCATGCCCTCATGCCCTCACGCCCTCATGGCCTCATGCCCTCATGCCCTCATGCACTCATGCCCTCATGCCCTTATGCCCTCATGCCCTCATGCCCTCATGCCCTCATGCCCTCACGCCTTTATGCCCTCATGCCCTCATGCCCTCATGCACTCATGCCCTCATGCTCTCACGCCCTCATGCCCTCATGCCTTCATGCCCTCATGCCCTCACGCCCTCATGCCCTCATGCCCTCATGCCCTCATGCCCTCATGCCCTCATGCCCCCATGCCCTCATGCCCCCATGCCCTCATGCCCTCAATGTTATGTGATGCTATCATTTGCATTCACGTCTGTCTGCCTCCCATTATATGTTCGTGCCTTGCATGCGTTGTGTGAGCGTGTGCAAGAATTTGTGTTTTCTGTGGTTTGGACATTCTGAGTATATGTGAATGTTATTGGGCCTGAGCAGACATCTCAAGTGACTCCTCTGCTCAAGAGCTTTCCGACGAACCAAGAATCGTCGCGATCGGAGCAAGAACGAGGAAGTTATGATCGTTCAAAGTTTTGTTTGTGTTGCGACGACTTTGGGAAGTTGTGAAGTGACTCAATATGGGGTACAGACTTTTGGGGGTTGGGAAATTCGTCCCCATCACTGTAGATGCTGCCAAGTGGTTGGGAGAAACCAAATTGGGTTGGCAAGTGTGGCCAACTTGGGTGAGGTGGATTGTGGAGGTTTGGAAAGTGACAAATTTCAAAGTTGGGGTACCCATAGAGAGGGGAATTGTGTGGCATGGGGTTTCCTTGGTTGGGGACTCTCTTGGGACCTTACCTCTCATCCTCTTCATCCCCTCCCACCTGGTTTAGTGCTACTCAAAATTTCTTGTGTGGCACTTGTGAGACTCTTGTGATTGAGTTAAGTTCTTATGGCAGCATACCGCCCTGTGCGCCGAAATTGATAAATCGAGAAATACTTCACCGTTTGATACGATTCAAATTGGGACTTGTAGCTACGTCCTAAAGCTACAACATATCCAAAATTGGTGAAGTTTGGACGGTGCGTTTTTCGTCGACGGCGTTTCGTGTGAAGTCGACAATTCTGTCCAGAATTATAAGCCAACGATTTTGAGAAATTTAGGCACCTTATCTTCGTAGACTCCGTCCTTAGTCTCTAACAAGTGGTATCAGAGCCAATTAAGGACTTTGTGGAGAGTCTACTGAAATGTGAAGACCCTCCTAGACCCACCATGGCCTGTGGGCGTACCTAAGTGGAGTTCTGGAGGTTGGATGTGACTTCCGCTAACCCTAAACCCAAGCCGAAATTTCGTTGGCGCTGACACTTGTGAAATTATTGTGGGACTTCGGTGTGGACAGCAAGGGGGGAGCTGAATTTTTTGATTGGGAACAGATGAGATGAGTCAAGGGAGTGGAGAAGCAGCTGAGAAGAGAAGTGAGCCGCCACCATCCAAGATTGAGGCGTTGGATGGCTCCAATTACGAGGAATGGAGCGGGCGGATGAGGAGCGTCTTCAAGCGCTACAAGCTGCTCAAACTTGCGATGGGAGAAGAGAAAATGCCCGAGGAAGGAGATGCTCGAGAGTGGTGGATCGAGCGGATCACGGTGTTGTTCGACCTCATCTTGCAATCGGTCAACAACGACATGTTCCAGCACATCAAGGACTTGGTCGAGTTGGACGACTCCGGTCCAAAGGCGTGGAAGCTACTGCGCGACGTGATTCAGCCCAACACGCTGCCCATGGTGATCGTGCTCGAGAAGGAGCTGGCGACCATCTCCATGCGATCGGGACATGATGTGAAGCCGGTCCTTGACAAGATCAAGGACACATATGCGAGGATGGCAGCGGCGGGCAGCGAGGTGTCGCAGATGCAGCAATGCACCAAGATCATCTCGGTGCTCGACAACTCGTGGGACAACCTCATCCCCACCCTCAACGTTCAGCAGGACAAGTGGACGCCTGAGTGGCTACGGCAGCAGATCCTGCAGGAGGACTTCCGCAGGCGCCACACGGGAGGTGGTGCTGCCAACAAAACTGCTGAGGGGTATGGAGCTGCAGGAGGCAGCAGAGGAAGAGGGGGAGGGAGAGGCCGAGGCCGTGGGAGAGACTTTGGCAGAGGGAGAGGCCGAGGTGACTACAATGAGGGGCATGGGAGATCTGGTGGCAGGGGGAGCACCCGAATGGAGGGTGCGTGCTGGTACTGCAAGAAGGCTGGACACCCGTGGTTCAAGTGTTTCAGCCGGCCTGAGGGATGGGCGTCCCCAGGCATGAAGCCGCCGAGTGGTGAACTTTCACGAGGTGGCGCTGTGCAAGGTTCAGGTGCACAAGGTGATGGTGCACAAGGTAAAGCCGACCCTGGGATGTTCCTCATGGTTGAGGATGTGAAAGGGAGTGAGGGTGATGTGGGTTCTGTTGGGAAGGTTGTGATGCACTCCCTCACTCACTGGGTGATCGATTCAGGTTGCACAAGTCACATGACCCCACGGGCAGATTTGCTTGACGAGGTAAAGCCCCCTGGGAAGATCAAGTTTTGGGCTGCTGCTTCAGGTGCTTTGCTCCCTGTGATTGGTGTGGGGAATGCCAAGGTAATGGGAGCTAAAGGGGAGCTTGTGGGGCTGGGGAATGTGTTGCTGGTTGAAGGTTTGTCCGCTAACCTCCTCTCTGTGCACCGGCTGCAGAAAAGCAAGGCCAAAGTTACGTTCGGCCCAACCAGCTGCCGTGCAAAGCTTGGGAAGTTGCTGCTGTGGGATTTGGAGGAGAAGAGCAGCTGCATCAAGGACCTATGGCAGCTGCCCATCATTCCTTGGAATGGGAAACCACCAGCAACGGCAGCGGCTGCAGCAACGGCTAAAGCAACTGCGGGGGGAGAGGAGACGGCACCAACTGCAAGGGCCCTGGATGCAGTCAAGAAGGCGCAGCAGTCACAGCAGCCACATGGTGAGGTGCTTGCTGGTGTGGATGCAACAGCTGCATGGGCAAAGGCTTCATCTGGGAGTGGTGAGGCTGATTGGGAGACGTGGCACGAGAGGCTGTGTCATGTGAATTTTCCTATGCTGCAGAAGTTAGTGAAGGATGGGAGCTTGAAGGGGTTGGAGGTGAAGGGGGCAGCAAAGGAGATTGGGAGCTGCCCTACATGCCTTGAGACCAAGTTCACGAAGTTTCCCTTCAGCAGCAGCACAGGACCAGCCAAGGCACCACTTGCGATTGTGCACATGGATGTGGTGGGCCCCACGAGGGCCAATTCTCTCTCAGGAAGCTGCTACTTCTTGACCATTGTAGACGACCACACGCGTGCGGTGTGGGTCTACTCTCTCAAGACTAAGGGGGAGGTGGCAGCGGCTGTTCTTAAGGAGTGGATGCCGAGAGCTCAAAGGGAGAGCGGACATAAGGTGAAGGTGATCCGCACCGACAATGGAAGAGAGTTCATTGGCAATGAGTTTGAGGCGGTGCTGAAGAAGAAGGGCATTCAGCATCAGCTCACAGTGCCCTACAACCCTCAGCAGAACGGCGTGGCTGAGCGGTTCAACCGGACCCTGCAAGAAGGTGCTCGCACTCTCCTTGGGCGTGCAGGGCTGCCGGATCCGTTTTGGGTGACTGCACTGCGGCAGGTCGCCCTTGTGAAGAACAGGGTGCTGGCGTCTGTGGGGGACAAGCAGTGGGTCCCCTATACCAAGTGGTATGGGAGTGCACCAGCAGTCAACATGCTGAGAGCCTACGGGTGCATGGTGGTGTTTCATGTGCCTAAGGAGAAGAGGGGAAAGTTGGAGGCTTCTGGGAGATGGGGTGTGCACTTGGGGCTTGCTAGGGATCACAAGGGCTGGTTGATATGGGACTTGACCAGCCAACAGTTGACTGTGTCAAGGGATGTGAAGTTCTTTGAGTCCTTGTACTACAAGGAGTGGAAGCAGCAGCAGCAGAAGCTTCCTACTACACCGCTGATCATTGAGGCCGATGAGGTGCAGCGGCCTTCGAGGCAAGTGCAGGTTTCTGTCTCAGAGGAGGAGATTTCTGGGGTGACTGAGGATGGGGGAGAACCTGAGGTGGAGGAGCAGCAGCAGCAGCAGCAGCAGCAGCAGCCGCAGCAGCAGCAGCAAGGTGCTCCACAAGGTGCCGCACGTCCGGCTGACCGTCCTAGGAGGGATGAGCGCCCTCCTAACCGGCTGACCTATCCGAGATTTGGCAAGCCAAAGGTGGTACGGGCTGGGAGTGTGGCTGAGCAGTGTGATGAGGATGAGATAGCACACTGCTACTGGGCAGCCGTCCCTGAGCCCAAGACACTAGCCGAGGCGTTGAGCGGGCCAGATGCTCAGAAGTGGAAGCAGAGTGTGAAGGAGGAGTATGATTCTCTGCTGGAGAACGAGACGTGGGAGCTGTGTGAGCTGCCACCTGGGAAGAAGGCCATTTCTTCCAAGCTGATCTTCAGGCACAAATACGGACCTGATGGGGAGCTGACCCGCTACAAGTCAAGGCTTGTGGCAAAGGGGTTTCAGTAGGCAAAGGGGAAGGACTTCGACGAGCTCTATGCTCCTGTTGGGAAAGGGACAACACTGAGGGTGATGTTGTCTATGGCTGCAAACCGTGGATGGAGGATCAAGCAGATGGATATCATAACTGCCTTCCTCAACGGGATCATTCTGGAGGAGCTGTACATGCTGCAGCCTGAGGGGTTGGATGATGGGAGCGGCAGGGTGTGCAGGCTGAAGAAGGCCATTTATGGCCTGAAGCAGGCTCCTCGCGCATGGTACCACAAGCTAGAGGAGACACTGCTGGCTGGGGGGTTCAAGAAGAGTGAGTGTGACCACAGCCTGTTCCTGCTATAAGAGAAGGAGCAGTTTCTCAAGCTCCTGGTGTATGTGGACGACATCCTGCTCTTCTCTGAGTCGTCTGCAATAATTGAGCGAGGGAAGGAGATGCTGGAGATGCAGTTTAAGTGCTCCAAGATGGGAGATGTGAAGTACTATTTGGGGATGCATGTGGAGAGGGACCTTGACAAGGGAGTGCTGAGGTTGCACCAGAGGAAGTATTGTGAGGGGCTGGCTGAGAAGTATGGGCTGCAAGATGGAGGAAAGCCAGCCACCCCACTGCCTTCGGGGTTCACTATGGAGCCCTGTGCTGATGAGGAGGTGGTGGGTGAGAGTGACAGGAAGCTGTTTCATTCCATGGTTGGGGCGCTCAACTATGCGGCCAACCACACACGGCCTGACATTGCCTTTGCAACGTCCAGGCTTGCCAGTGTGGTTTCTTGCCCCAGTCATGAACAACTAGAAGCGGCCAAGAGGTTGGTCTGCTATGTGAGTGCAACGGCATCAGTGGGTTTGGAGTACAGTGCTGTGAGGCAGAGGCTGCAGAGGGGTGCAGCTGATTTGAGCAAGGGGGAGATACTTCTGACCTGCTACACTGACGCTAGCTTCAACTCTGTGAAGACGGATGGCACCAGCATTGGAGGCTATGTGTGCCTGTTTGGAGGTGGTGCAGTGAGCTGGAGCAGCAAGAAGCAGAATGAGGTGGGGCAGTCCTCGTGTGAGACAGAGTACATGGCCCTGCATCACGGGGCAAAGGATGTGGTGTGGCTGAGGCGTTTGTTGGAGGAGATTGGAGTTGGTCAGAGGGAGCCGACTATCATGTTCTGTGACAATGAGTCGGCAGTGAAGCTTGCCAAGAACGCCTGCCTTCATGGGCTGACAAAGCACATCAGGCACAAGTGGCACTCATGCCCTTATGCCCTCATGCCCTCATGCCCTCATGCCCTCATGCCCTCACGACCTCATGCCCTCATGCCCTCATGCCCTCATGCACTCATGCCCTCATGCTCTCACGCCCTCATGCCCTCATGCCTTCATGCCCTCATGCCCTCACGCCCTCATGCCCTCATGCCCTCATGCCCTCATGCCCTCATGCCCTCATGCATTTATGCCCTCATGCCCTCACGCCCTCATGCCCTCATGCCCTCATGCCCTCACGCCCTCATGCACTCATGCCCTCATGCACTCACGCCCTCATGCCCTCATGCTTTCATGCCCTCATGCCCTCACGCCCTCATGCCCTCATGCCCTCATGCCCTCATGCCCTTCTGCCCTCATGCCCTCATGCCCTCATGCCCTCATGCCCTCATGCCCTCATGCCCTTATGCCCTCATGCCCTCATGCCCTCATGCACTCATGCACTCATGCCCTCATGCCCTCAAGCCCTCATGCCCTCATGCCCTCATGCCCTCATGCCCTCATGCCCTCATGCCCTCATGCACTCATGCCCTCATGCAGTCATGCCCTCACGCCCTCATGCCCTCATGCCCTCATGCCCTCATGCCCTCATGCACTCATGCCCTCATGCTCTCACGCCCTCATGCCCTCATGCCTTCATGCCCTCATGCCCTCACGCCCTCATTCCCTCATGCCCTCATGCCCTCATGCCCTCATGCCCTCATGCACTCATGCACTCATGCCCTCATGCCCTCAAGCCCTCATGCCCTCATGCCCTCATGCCCTCATGCCCTCATGCCCTCATGCACTCATGCCCTCATGCAGTCATGCCCTCACGCCCTCATGCCCTCATGCCCTCATGCCCTCATGCCCTCATGCACTCATGCCCTCATGCTCTCACGCCCTCATGCAAACATGCCTTCATGCCCTCATGCCCTCACGCCCTCATGCCCTCATGCCCTCATGCCCTCATGCCCTCATGCCCTCATGCCCTCATGCCCTTATGCCCTCATGCCCTCATGCCCTCATGCACTCATGCACTCATGCCCTCATGCCCTCAAGCCCTCATGCCCTCATGCCCTCATGCCCTCATGCCCTCATGCCCTCATGCCCTCATGCACTCATGCCCTCATGCAGTCATGCCCTCACGCCCTCATGCCCTCATGCCCTCATGCCCTCATGCCCTCATGCACTCATGCCCTCATGCTCCCATGGAGCGTTGCAATGCTCTTGCCGGACACCCCGGAGCGTTGCAGTGCTCTTGCCGGACACCCCGGAGCGTTGCAGTGCTCTTGCCGGACACCCCATTGCGTTGCAGTGCTCTTGCCAGACACCCTGGAGCGTTGCAATGCTCTTGCCAGACACCCCAGAGCGTTGCAATGCTCTTGCCGGACACCCTGGAGCGTTGCAGTACTCTTGCCGGCCACCCTGGAGCGTCGCAATGCTCTTGCCGGACACACTGGAGCGTTGCAATCCTCTTGCCGACCACCCGGGAGCGTCATCGCATGCGTCAAACTTTTTGGTGCGCACGAACCAAGCTGGAATTGCTCTAGTACGTGTAATTGAGCATGGGCCGCCTGAATACGCAACAACATTCAGGTCGTTCGATGCTTTTCCCTACGCCTATGAGGATCCATGCGCTTCGTTACCATTTGTCGACAGACACAGCCGTCATCGCAGGCGCCGAACTTTTTGGTGCGCACGAACCAAGCTGTAATTGGTCTGATAGGTGTATTTGAGCATGGGCCACCCAAATATGCAACAAGATTCAGGTCATTCGATGCTTTTCCCTACGCCTATAGGGATACATGCGCTTCGTTACCATTTGTCGGCAGACACAGCCGTCATCGCAGGCGACGAACTTTTTGGTGCGCACAAACAAAGCTGAGCTTGCTCCGGTAGGTGTATTTGAGCATGGGCCACCCGAATATGCAACAACATTCAGGTCATTCGATGCTTTTCCCTACGCCTATAGGGATTCATGCGCTTCGTTACCATTTGTCGGCAGACACAGCCGTCATCGCAGGCGCCGAACATTTTGGTGCGCACAAACAAAGCTGAACTTGCTCTGGTAGGTGTATTTGAGCATGGGCCACCCGAATATGCAACATCATTCAGGTAGTTCGATGCTATTCCCTACGCCTATGGGGATTCATGCACTTCGTTACCATTTGCCGGCAGACTCAGCCGTCATCGCATGCGCCGAACATTTTGGTGCGCACGAACCAAACTGGAATTGTTCTGGTAGGTGTATTTGAGCATGGGCCACCCGAATATGCAACAACATTCAGGTCGTTTGATGCTTTTCCCTATGCCTATGAGGATTCATGCAGTTCGTTACCATTTGTCGGCAGACACAGCATTCATCGCATGCACCGAACGTTTTGGTGCACACGAACCAAGCTGGAATTGCTCTAGTAGATGTGTTTGAGCATGGGCTTCCCAAAAATGCAACAACATCCAGGTTTTTCGATGCTTTTCCCTGCGCCTATGAGGATTTATGCACTTCGTTACCATTTGTCGGCATACACAGCCGACATCGCATGCGTCAAACTTTTTGGTGCGCACGAAGCAAGCTGGAATTGCTCTAGTACGTGTATTTGAGTATGGGCCGCCTGAATATGCAACAACATTCAGGTCGTTCGATGCTTTTCCCTACGCCTATGAGGATCCATGCGCTTCGTTACCATTTGTCGGCAGACACAGCCGTCATCGCAGGCGCCGAACTTTTTGGTGCGCACGAACCAAACTGTAATTGCTCGGGTAGGTATATTTGAGCATGGGCCACCCGAATATGCAACAACATTCAGGTCATTCGATGCTTTTCCCTAAGCCTTTAGGGATCCATGCGCTTCGTTACCATTTGTCGGCAGACACAGTCGTCATCGCAGGCGCCGAACTTTTTGGTGCGCACAAACAAAGCTGAACTTGCTCCGGTAGGTGTATTTGAGTATGGGCCAACCGAATATGCAACAACATTCAGGTCATTCGATGCTTTTCCCTACGCCTATAGGGATTCATGCGCTTCGTTACCATTTGTCGGCAGACACAGCCGTCATCGCAGGCGCCGAACTTTTTGGTGCGCACAAACAAAGCTAAACTTGCTCTGGTAGGTGTATTTGAGCATGGGCCACCCGAATATGCAATATCATTCAGGTAGTTCGATGCTTTTCCCTACGCCTATGTGGATTCATGAACTTCGTTACCATTTGCCGGCAGACACAGCCGTCATCGCATGCGCCGAACTTTTTGGTGCGCACGAACCAAACTGGAATTGTTCTGGTAGGTGTATTTGAGTATGGGCCACCCGAATATGCAACAACATTCAGGTCGTTCGATGCTTTTCCCTACGCCTATGAGGATTCATGCAGTTTGTTATCATTTGTCGGCGGACACAGCATTCATCGCATGCGCCGAACTTTTTGGTGCGCACAAACAAAGCTGAACTTGCTCTGGTAGGTGTATTTGAGCATGGGCCACCCGAATATGCAACAACATTCAGATCATTCGATGCTTTTCCCTACGCCTATAGGGATCCATGCCGTTCGCTACCATTTGTCGGCAGACACCGCCGTCATCGCATGCGCCGAACTTTTTGGTGCGCACGAACCAAGCTGGAATTGTTATGGAAGGTGTATCTGAGCATGGGCCACCCGAATATGCAACAACATTCAGGTCGTTCGATGCTTTTCCCTACGCCTATGAGGATTCATGCACTTCGTTACCATTTGTCGGCAGACACAGCATTCATCGCATGCACCGAACTTTTTGGTGCGCACGAACCAAGCTGGAATTGCTCTAGTAGATGTATTTGAGCATGGGCCTCCCAAATATGCAACAACATTCAGCTTGTTCGATGCTTTTCCCTACGCCTATGAGGATTCATGCACTTCGCTACCATTTGTCGGCAGACACAGCCGTCATCGCATGCGTCGAACTTTTTGTTGCGCACGAAACAAGCTGGAATTGCTATAGTACGTGTATTTGAGCATGGGCCGCCTGAATATGCAACAACATTCAGGTCATTCGATGTTTTTCCCTACGCCTATGAGGATCCATGCGCTTCGGTACCATTTGTCGGCAGACACAGCCGTCATTGCGTAGACACAGTCGGCAGGCTTGAGGGCATGAGGGCATGAGTGCATGAGTGCATGAGGGCATGAGGGCATGAGGGCATGAGGGCATGAGGGCATGAGGGCATGAAGGCATGAGGGCATGAGGGCATGAGGGCATGAGGGCATGAGGGCATGAGGGCATGAGGGCATGAGGGCGTGAGGGCATGAGGGCATGAGGGCTTGAGGGTGTGAGGGCATGAGGGCATAAAGGCATGAGGGCATGAGTGCATGAGGGCATGAGGGCATGAGGGCATGAGGTCATGAGGGCATGAGGGCATGAGTGCATGAGGGTATGAGGGCATGAGGGCGTGAGGGCATGAGGGCATGAGGGCATGAGGGCGTGAGGGCATGAGGGCATGAGTGCATGAGGGCGTGAGGGCATGAGGGCATGAGCGCATGAGGGCATGAGTGCATGAGGGCATGAGTGCATGAGGGCATGAGTGCATGAGGGCTTGAGGGCATGAGGGCATGAGGGCATGAGGGCATGAGGGCATGAGGGCATGAGGGCATAAGGGCATGAGGGCATGAGTGCATGAGGGCATGAGGGCGTGAGGGCATAACTGCATGAGGGCAAGAGTGCATGAGGGCATGAGGGCATGAGGGCATGAGGGCGTGAGGGCATGAGGGCATGAGGGCATGAGGGCATGAGGGCATGAAGGCATAAGGGCATGAGGGCATGAGTGCATGAGGGCATGAGGGCATGAGGGCATGAGGCCATGAGGGCGTGAGGGCATGAGTGCATGAGGGCATGAGGGCGTGAGGGCATGAGTGCATGAGGGCATGAGGGCATGAGGGCATGATGGCATGAGGGCATGAGGGATTGAGGGCATGAGGGCATGAGTGCATGAATGCATGAGGGCATGAGGTCATGAGGGCATGAGGGCATGAGGGCATGAGGGCATGAGGGCATGAGGGCATGAGGGCATGAGGGCATGAGGGCATGAGGGCATGAGGGCATAATGGCATGAGGGCATGAGTGCATGAGGGCATGAGGGCATGAGGGCATGAGGCCATGAGGGCGTGAGGGCATGAGGGCATGAGGGCATGAGGGCATGAGGGCATGAGGGCATGAGGGCGTGAGGCCATGACTGCATGAGGGCATGAGTGCATGAGGGCATGAGGGCATGAGGGCATGAGGGCATGAGGGCATGAGGGCATGAGGGCTTGAGGGCATGAGGGCATGAGTGCATGAGTGCATGAGGGCATGAGGGCATGAGGGCATGAGGGCATGAGGGCATGAGGGCATGAGGGCATGAGGGCATGAGGGCATGAGGGCATGAGGGCATGAGGGCATGAGGGCATGAGGGCGTGAGGGCATGAGGGCGTAAAGGCATGAGGGCATGAAGGCATGAGGGCATGAGTGCATGAGGGCATGAGGGCATGAGGGAATGAGGTCATGAGGGCATGAGGGCATGAGGGCATGAGTGCATGAGAGTATGAGGGCATGAGGTCATGAGGGCATGAGGGCGTGAGGGCGTGAGGGCGTGAGGGCATGAGGGCATGAGGGCATGAGGGCATGAGGGCATGAGGGCATAAGGGCATGAGGGCACGAGTGCATGAGTACATGAGGGCATGAGGGCATGAGGGCATGAGGGCGTGAGGGCATGAGGGCATGAGAGCATGAGGGCATGAGGGCGTGAGGGCATGAGGGCATGAGTGCATGAGGGCATGAGGGCGTGAGGGCATGAGGGCGTGAGGGCATGAGGGCATGAGGGCATGAGCGCATGAGGGCATGAGGGCATGAGGGCATGAGGGCATGAGGGCATGAGGGCATGAGGGCATGAGGGCATGAGGGCATGAGGGCATGAGGGCATGAGGGCGTGAGGGCATGAGGGCATGAGGACATGAGGGCGTGAGGGCATGAGGGCACAAAGGCATGAGGGCATGAGTGCATGAGGGCATGAGGGCATGAGGGCATGAGGTCATGAGGGCATGAGGGCATGAGGGCATGAGTGCATGAGGGTATGAGAGCATGAGGTCATGAGGGCATGAGGGCGTGAGGGCATGAGGGCGTGAGGGCATGAGGGCATGAGGGCATGAGGGCATGAGGGCATGAGGGCATGAGGGAAGAGGGCATGAGGGCATGAGAGCATGTGTGCATGAGGGCATGAGGGCATGAGGGCATGAGGGCGTGAGGGCATGAGGGCATGAGGGCATGAGGGCGTGAAGGCATGAGGGCATGAGGGCATGAGGGCATGAGGGCATGAGGGCGTGAAGGCATGAGGGCATGAGGGCATGAGGGCATGAGGGCATGAGGGCAAGAGGGCATGAGGGCATGAAGGCATGAGGGCATGAGGGCATGAGGGCATGAGAGCATGAGGGCATGAGGGCGTGAGGGCATGAGGGCATGAGGGCATGAGGGCATGAGGGCGTGAGGGCATGAGGGCATGAGTGCATGAGGGCATGAGGGCATGAGGGCATGAGGGCATGAGGGCATGAGAGCATGAGGGCATGAGGGCATGAGGGCATGAGGGCATGAGGGCATGAGGGCATGAGGGCATGAGGGCGTGAGGGCATGAGGGCATGAGTGCATGAGGGCATAAGGGCATGAGGGCATGAGGGCATGAAGGCATGAGGGCATGAGGGCATGAGGGCATGAGGGCATGAGGGCACGAGTGAATGAGTACATGAGTACATGTATTGCAAGAACATTGCAACGCTCCGGGGGGTCTGGCAAGCTCCAGGGTGTCCGGCAAGAGCACTGCATTGCTCCGCGGTATCTGGAACGAGCACTGCAACGCTCCGGGGTGTCCGGCAAGAGCATTGTAACGCTCCGGGGAGTCCGGCAAGAGCACTGCAACGCTCCAGGGTGTCCGGCAAGAGCATTGCAACGCTCCGAGGTGTCCGGCAAGAGCATTGCAACGCTCCCAGGTGGTCGGCAAGAGCATTGCAATGCTCCAGGGTGTCCGGCAAGAGCATTGCAACGCTCCGGGGTGTCCGGCAAGAGCATTGCAACGCTCATGGGTGTCAGGCAAGAGCACTGCAACACTACGGGGTGTCCGGCAAGAGCACTGCAACGCTCCGGGGTGTCCGGCAAGAGCATTGCAATGCTCCGGGGTGTCCGGCAAGAGCACTGCAACGCTCCGAGGTTTCCGGGAAGAGCATTGCAACGCTCCGGGGTGTCCGGCAAGAGCATTGCAACACTCCAGGGTGGTCGGCAAGAGCATTGCAACGCTCCGGGGTGTCCGGCAAGAGCATTGCAACGCTCCAGGGTGGCCGACAAGAGCACTGCGACGCTCCAGGGTGTCCCGCAAGAGCATTGCAACGCTCCGGGGTGTCCGGCAAGAGCATTGCAACGCTCCAGGGTATCCGGCAAGAGCACTGCAACGCTCCGGGGTGTCCGGCAAGAGCAGTGCAACGCTCCGGGGTGTCCGGCAAGAGCATTGCAACGCTCCAGGGTGGCCGGCAAGAGCATTGCAACGCTCCAGGGTGTCCGGCAAGAGCATTGCAACGCTACGGGGTGTCCGGCAAGAGCATTGCAACGCTCCCGGGTGGTCGGCAAGAGCATTGCAACGCTCCAGGGTGTGCGGCAAGAGCATTGCAAAGCTTCAGGGTGGCCGGCAAGAGCACTGCAACGCTCCAGGGTGTCCGGCAAGAGCACTGCAACGCTCCGGGGTGTCCGGCAAGACCATTGCAACGCTCCAGGGTGGCCGGAAAGAGCATTGCAACGCTCCAGGGTGTCCGGCAAGAGCATTGCAACACTCCAGGGTGGTCGGCAAGAGCATTGCAACGCTCCAGGGTGTCCGGCAAGAGCATTGCAATGCTCCGGGGTGGCCGGCAAGAGCACTGCAACGCTCCGGGGTGTCTGGCAAGAGCACAGCAACGCTCTGGGGTGTCTGGCAAGAGCATTGCAACGCTCCGGGGTGTCCGGCAAGAGCATTGCAACGCTCCCGGGTGGTCGGCAAGAGCATTGCAACGCTCCAGGCTGGCCGACAAGAGCACTGCCACGCTCCTGGGTGTCCCGCAAGAGCATTGCAACGCTCCGGGGTGTCCGGCAAGAGCATTCCAGCGCTCCAGGGTATCCGGCAAGAGCACTGCAACGCTCCGGGGTGTCCGGCAAGAGCACTGCAACGCTCCGGGGTGTCCGGCAAGAGCATTGCAACGCTCCAGGGTGTCCGGCAAGAGCATTGCAATGCTTCAGGGTGGTCGGCATGAGCATTGCAACGCTCTGGGGTGTTCGGCAAGAGCATTGCAATTCTCCGGGGTGTCCGGCAAGAGCACTGCAACGCTCCAGGGTGTCCAGCAAGAGCATTGCAACGCTCCCGGGTGGCCGGCAAGAGCATTGCAACGCTCCGGGGTGTCCGGCAAGAGCATTGCAACGCTTCGGGGTGTCCGGCAAGAGCACTGCAATGCTCCGGGGTGTCCGGCAAGAGCACTGCAACCCTCCGGGGTGTCCGACAAGAGCATTGCAACGCTCCAGGGTGTCCGACAAGCCTTTCAACGCTCCGGGGTGTCCGGCAAGAGCATTGCAACGCTCCCGGATGGTCGGCAAGAGCATTGCAACGCTCCAGGGTGTCCGGCAAGAGCATTGCAAAGCTTCAGGGTGGCCGGCAAGAGCACTGCAATGCTCCAGGGTGTCCGGCAAGAGCACTGCAACGCTCCGAGGTGTCCGGCAAGACCATTGCAACGCTCCAGTTTGGCCGGCAAGAGCATTGCAACGCTCCAGGGTGTCCGGCAAGAGCATTGCAACACTCCACGGTGGTCGGCAAGAGCATTGCAACGCTCCAGGCTGGCCGACAAGAGCACTGCCACGCTCCTGGGTGTCCCGCAAGAGCATTGCAACGCTCCGGGGTGTCCGGCAAGAGCATTCCAGCGCTCCAGGGTATCCGGCAAGAGCACTGCAACGCTCCGGGGTGTCCGGCAAGAGCACTGCAACGCTCCGGGGTGTCCGGCAAGAGCATTGCAACGCTCCAGGGTGTCCGGCAAGAGCATTGCAATGCTTCAGGGTGGTCGGCATGAGCATTGCAACGCTCTGGGGTGTTCGGCAAGAGCATTGCAATTCTCCGGGGTGTCCGGCAAGAGCACTGCAACGCTCCAGGGTGTCCAGCAAGAGCATTGCAACGCTCCCGGGTGGCCGGCAAGAGCATTGCAACGCTCCGGGGTGTCCGGCAAGAGCATTGCAACGCTTCGGGGTGTCCGGCAAGAGCACTGCAATGCTCCGGGGTGTCCGGCAAGAGCACTGCAACCCTCCGGGGTGTCCGACAAGAGCATTGCAACGCTCCAGGGTGTCCGACAAGCCTTTCAACGCTCCGGGGTGTCCGGCAAGAGCATTGCAACGCTCCCGGATGGTCGGCAAGAGCATTGCAACGCTCCAGGGTGTCCGGCAAGAGCATTGCAAAGCTTCAGGGTGGCCGGCAAGAGCACTGCAATGCTCCAGGGTGTCCGGCAAGAGCACTGCAACGCTCCGAGGTGTCCGGCAAGACCATTGCAACGCTCCAGTTTGGCCGGCAAGAGCATTGCAACGCTCCAGGGTGTCCGGCAAGAGCATTGCAACACTCCACGGTGGTCGGCAAGAGCATTGCAACGCTCTAGGGTGTCCGCCAAGAGCATTGCAACGCTCCGGGGTGGCCGGCAAGAGCACTGCAACGCTCCGAGGTGTCTGGCAAGAGCACATCAACACTCAGGGGTGTCCGGCAAGAGCATTGCAACGCTCCGGGGTGTCCGGCAAGAGCATTGCAACGCTCCTGGGTGGTCAGCAACAGCATTGCAACGCTCCAGGGTGTCCGGCAAGAGCATTGCAACGCTCCAGGGTGGCCGGCAAGAGCATTGCAACGCTCCATGGTGTCCGGCAAGAGCATTGCAACGCTCCAGGGTGTCTGGCAAGAGTATTGCAACGCTCCAGGGTGTCCGGAAAGAGCACTGCAACGCTCCGGGGTGGTCGGAAAGAGCATTGCAACGCTCTGGGGTGTCCGGCAAGAGCATTGCAACGCTCCGGGGTGTCCGGCAAGAGCACTGCAATGCTCCTGGGTGTCCGGCAAGAGCATTGCAACGCTCCAAGGTGGCCGGCAAGAGCACTGCAACGCTCCACGGTGTCCGGCAAGAGCATTGCAACGCTCCAGGGTGTCCGGCAAGAGCATCTCTGGGGTGTCCAGCAAGAGCACTGCAACGCTCCGGGGTGTCTGGCAAGAGCACTGCAACGCTTCGTGGTGTCCGGCAAGAGCACTGCAACGCTCCGGGGTGTCCGGCAAGAGCATTGCAACGCTCTAGGGTGGCCGGCAAGAGCATTGCAATGCTCCAGGGTGTCCGGCAAGAGCATTGCAACACTCCAGGGTGGTCGGCAAGAGCATTGCAACGCTCCGGGGTATCCGTCAAGAGCATTGCAACGCTCCGAGGTGGCCGGCAAGTGCATTGCAATGCTCCAGGGTGTCCGGCAAGAGCATTGCAACGCTCCAGGGTGGTCGGCAAGAGCATTGCAACGCTCAGGGGTGTCTGGCAAGAGCATTGCAACACTCCGGGGTGTCCGGCAAGAGCACTGCAACGCTCCGGGGTGTCCCGCAAAAGAACTGCAACGCTCCGAGGTGTCCGGAAAGAGCATTGCAACGCTCCAGGGTGTCCGGCAAGAGCATTGCAACGCTCCGGGGTGTCCGGCAAGAGCATTGCAACGCTCCCGGGTGGTCGGCAAGAGCATTGCAACACTCCAGGGTGTCCGGCAAGAGCATTGCAACGCTCCAGGGTGGCCGGCAAGAGCATTGCAACGCTCCTGGGTGTCCGGCAAGAGCAATGCAACGCTCCGGGGTGTCCGGCAAGAGCATTGCAACACTCCAGGGTGTTCGGCAAGAGCACTGCAACGCTCCAGGGCGGTCGGCAAGAGCATTGCAACGCTCCGGGGTGTCCGTCAAGAGCATTGCAACGCTCCGGGGTGTCCGGCAAGAGCATTGCAACGCTCCCGGGTGGTCGGCAAGACCATTGCAACGCTCCAGGGTGTCCGGCAAGAGCATTGCAACGCTCCAGGGTGGCCGGCAAGAGCATTGCAACGCTCCAGGGTGTCCGGCAAGAGTATTGCAACGCTCCGGGGTGTCCGGCAAGAGCATTGCAACGCTCCAGGGTGTCCGGCAAGAGCACTGCAACACTCCGGAGTGTCCGGCATTGCACTGCAACGCTCCAGGGTGTCCGGCAAGAGCACTACAACGCTCCGGGGTGTCCGGCAAGAGCATTGCAACGCTCCGGGGTGTCCGGCAAGAGCACTGCAACGCTCCCGGATGTCCGGCAAGAGCATTGCAACGCTCCCGGGTGTCCGGCAAGAGCACTGCAACACTCCGGAGTGTCCGGCAGTGCACTGTAATGCTCCGGCGTGTCCGGCAAGAGCACTGCAACGCTTCGGGGTGTCCGGCAAGAGCATTGCAACGCTCCAGGGTGGCTGGCAAGAGCATTGCAACGCTCCAGGGTGTCCGGCAAGAGCATTGCAACACTCCAGGGTGTCCGGCAAGAGCATTGCAACACTCCAGGGTGTCGACAAGAGCATTGCAACGCTCCGGGGTGTCCGGCAAGAGCACTGCAACGCTCCGGGGTGTCCGGAAAGAGCATTGCAACGCTCCAGGGTGTCTGGCAAGAGCATTGCAACGCTCTGGGGTGTCCGTCAAGGGCATTGCAACGCTCCAGGGTGTCCGGCAAGAGCATTGCAACGCTCTCGAGTGGTCGGCAAGAGCATTGCAACGCTCCAGGGTGTCCGGCAAGAGCATTGCAACGCTCCAGGGTGGCCGACAAGAGCATTGCAACGCTCCAGGGTGTCCGGCAAGAGCATTGCAACGCTCCGGGGTGTCCGGCAAAAGCATTGCAACGCTCCAGGGTGTCCGGCAAGAGCACTGCAACACTCCAAAGTGTCCGGCATTGCACTGCAACGCTCCAGGGTGGTCGGCAAGAGCATTGCAACGCTCCGGGGTGTCCGGCAAGAGCATTGCAATGCTCCAGGGTGGCTGGCAAGAGCATTGCAAAGCTCCAGGGTGTCCGGCAAAAGCATTGCAGCACTCCAGGGTAGTCGGCAAGAGCATTGCAACGCTCCGGGGTGTCCGGCAAGAGCATTGCAACGCTCCGGGGTGTCCGGCAAGAGCACTGCAACGCTCCGGGGTCTCCGGCAAGAGCATTCCAACGCTCCAGGGTGGTCGGCAAGAGCATTGCAACGCTCCGAGGTGTCGGCAATAGCATTGCAACGCTCCGGGGTGTCCGGCAAGAGCACTGCAACGCTCCGGGGTGTCCGGCTAGAGCATTGCAACGCTCCGGGGTGTCCGGCAAGAGCACTGCAACGCTCTGGGGTGTCCGGCAAGAGCACTGCAACGCTCCAGGGTGTCCGGCAAGAGCACTGCAACGCTCCTGGGTGTCCGGCAAGAGCATTGCAACGCTCCCGGGTGGTCAGCAAGAGCATTGGAACGCTCCAGGGTGTCCGGCAAGAGCATTGCAACGCTCCAGGGTGGCCGGCAGAAGCATTGCAACGCTCGAGGGTGTCCGGCAAGAGCATTGCAATGCTCCGGGGTGTCCGGCAAGAGCATTGCAACGCTCCAGGGTGTCCGGCAAGAGCACTGCAATGCTCCAGGGTGGTCGGCAAGAGCATTGCAACGCTCCAGGGTGTCCGGCAAAAGCATTGCAACGCTCCGGACGCCTTGCCAAGGACGTCCCCTGCCGCCGAGACGAGAAGCATCTCGTCGCCATCCTCCTGCAGCCTCACACCGTCCTCCTTCAGCTGGCCAGCCGACAGCAGGTTCGCGTGCACGCCCGGGACGTAGAGCACGTCGAGGATCAGCACCTGCTTCCCGGCGTTCCCTTGCAAGATGACCGTGCCACGACCCTGGACGTCCTGCAGAGCCCCGTTGAAGCCACGCACGTGCTTCACGTCACCGCTCGGCTGTAGGTCGACGAAGACCTCTTTCGTCCCGATCAGGTGGTGGGAGCAGCCACTGTCAAGCTGGACCACCGACGGGTTCGCCTGCACAGCTGCCGCCATCGCCTGGAAGTCCTCGCCAGCCTCAGGCGCCAACGAGACGGTCGGCTCCACGACGCCGACCAGCGAGCACGACGCCTCTTTGTCGTCTCGCCCCTTTCTGCCAGCAGAGGAGGCGGCATCCTTCGCCGAGGTCGACGACTTGGTCGACTGCTTCTCCTTGGGCGGCTGGTTTCTGCCTCGACGGGGACGACGGCTGCCAGACCTCCCGCGGCCTCCCTTGGCGTCGTCGTCGTCGTCGGAGTCATTGCGGTCGGGGCACTCAAAGGAGAGGTGGTCGGGGTCGCCGCACAGCCAGCACTCCCGACGTCGACTTCCTCCTCCACGACCGCTATCCTTGGCCGACTTCTTCTTGTTGACTTCCTTGGTCGACTTCCAGCCACTGCTACTACCGCCGCTAGACTGCCCACGCTGCCCAGGTCGACTACCTTGCTTCACTGAGGCGACGTAGTTCACCTGCGCCAGGAGCTCCAAGGGCCTCTCAGCTTCCTGCATCGCCTCATCCTGCAGGATGTACGAGGTAAGGGAATCCTCGTTGAGTGTCGCCCTAGTACTCGGCGCCATAGTCGTTTCAGCAGGCTGTAGTTGCTCGTGAGCCCTTCTAGTAGTGCACGCCGACCATCCTCATGGTGGCGAGAATTCGCCGAGCCCTGTTGCAGTAGTCAGTCGCCGTCTCCTCTTCGCCCATCCGTATGTGCGACAGCTGCTTCTCAAGTTGGCCGATGTATAGGTCGTCGGTGACCTGGTACGTCGACTCAATGAAGTGCTATGCCCGGTGGCCGGCGTCGAGGTACTCCCTGCACGACTTCAAGGTGATCTGCACGCCCGGCGAGCAGCACCGCGAGATGACCGTGAATGTCAACAACTGCACGGTGCGAAACTCCGCACGCAAGTCGGGGTAGTGTTCCTCCGGCGTCGCCACAGTGCCCCTGGCAAAGCCGATCAGCCCGGCCATCTCCAGCAAGGGCTCGATGGCTTCCTTCCAGGTGAGAATATCAGGTCGACCAACAAGCAGAGGGGTGACCGAGATCCTGTCCGGCGTAAACTTGAAGTAGCCGTAGCTCGGTGCAATCCCTCTAGCTGTCACGTGGGTTGCCGACATTGGCGACTGACTGCTTCGTCGACCTCCGACGTCGCCTTGTGAGGAGCCTGCAGCCGCTGACGACCGCATTCCTCTCGCCTGAACGCCGCCGACTTCATCGGCGTGTATCACTCCTCGCTGCCTCGACGTGCCTCCCGCACTGCTGCCGACTTGGTCACCACTGGCGTTGACTCCCAAGTCGACGCCGTCCTCGTTGTTCACCGGTCGAGGAGAAGCTGGTCGAGAAGGGGGATGCTCCGTCGCCCACATGGTGCGGAGTCCAGCCTCGACGACCGCCCAGGGGATAGCCCCGTACTCCTGGGCCTCATGGCGTCTCCTCGCATCCTCCAGCTGTGCCTCCAGGGGGTCCATCACCTCTGTGTCACCTATGCGCACGCTAGTGACTGCACGGTTGCCGGCCTACAAGCAACTTAGGTAAGTGACCACTACGTCGACCTGACTGAAAGGTAAGTCGTGTGCCGTCCACGCTCACCGCACCATGCGGAGATAACTCTATCAACGGGAACTAGACTACGGGCTAGGCACGGGGTAGGAGGGATCTCTGCGTTCGTTTGTTCCTTAGTCGTTTGCTTGTGCTTGCACTACTTGCTGGTTCACGGGGGAAGTTGGCAAGAGTTTCACTAGCAAAGGTTGAGAACAATAGTTCAGAATGATTGCAACAACATTGGCATGCAAGACTATATCAGACCTAGCAAAGCTGCTGGTCGACTTCCAGCGCAGCATGGTCGACCGCGTGCCAGCACGACTTGGTCGACCGCGCTCTAGCAGAGCAAATTCGCGGCTTGCCAATATTGCAAGTCCATGGTGTGCCAACGCTGCAGCAAGTCGGCTGCACAGCGTTGCACTTGCAGGACAACGGTGCACCTACTTCGCAGGTGCGTGAAGCTGGTTGGTGCACTTTCCTTTGTCACGTGCACAGCGCAGACGCCCAGCTCGACTCCACGTCAGCGACTGCGCCCACCAGCCATGTTGACCTCGGGATACCACCACCGAGGCCGGTCTCGCCACTACCACCTGGGCGACCGTCGCACTCCTTCGCAGAACCTCGTCACCCAGGTAGCCTGGTCGACCAGGCAACCACCATGTCGACCGTCTGCTTCCTCTTTTGCCCGTCGACCTCCCAAGTCGACGACCACCTTCAGTCGACCTCACCAGGTCGACCACAACCTTGGTCGACCAGCTCCTGGTCGACAACCCTCCTAGTCGACCAAGTCCAGGTCGACCAACACACCTGTCAGCCGACCACACTAAGTCGGCTTCCCCTGATGAAGTGTCCCAGCACCCAGGTCGACGTCCAGGCGCCTAGGTTGGCGTCTGGGTGCCCAAGACACCGTGCAGACGCTCAGGTCGGCGTCCAGGTGCCCAGGTCGGCGTCCAGCCTCCCTGGACGCCGTCCAAGCGCCCAGGTCGGCGTCCAGCCTCCCTGGACGCCGTCCAGGCGCCCAGGTCGGCGTCCAGGCGCCCAGGACGCCGTCCAGACGCCCAGGTCGGCGTCCAGCCTCCCAGGACGCCGTCCAGGCGCCCATGACGGCGTCCTCCTGCTCGACGCCCTCCAGCTGAGCGCCCTCACTGCAACTACTGATCGGCTGCGCTCCCCGCACACCCGGCTACGAAGTCGGCTCCGCCCAAGCGAGGACGGGGCCAACCACAACTCCCGTTGACAATTAGGCTATTAGGCTATTAGGCTGCTAGGCTAATAGGCTGTTAGGCTATTAGGCTACTAGGCTATTAGACAACTAGGCTATTAGGCTGTTAGGCTATTTGGCTATTAGGCTATTAGGCTATTAAACTATTAGGCTATTAGGCTGTTAAGTTGTTAGGCTGTTAGGCTATAAGACTATTAGGCTGTTAGGCTATTAGGCTGTTAGGCTGTTAGGCTGTTAGGCTATTATGCTATAAGGCTATTAGACTATTAGGCTATTAGGCTGTTAGGCTATTAGGCTATTAGGCTATTAGGCTATTAGGCTATTAGACTGTTAGGCTATTAGGCTGTTAGTTTATTAGGCTATTAGGCTATTAGGCTGTTAGGCTATTGGCCTATTAGGCTATTAGAATATTAGGCTATTAGGTTGTTCGGCTATTAGGCTATTAGGCTATTAGACTATTATGCTATTAGGCTGTTAGGCTAGGCTATTAGGCTGTTAGGCTATTAGGCTGTTAGGCTATTAGACTATTAGACTATTAGGCTATTAGGCTATTAGGCTTTTAGGCTATTAGGCTATTAGGCTATTAGACTATTAGGCTATTAGGCATTTAGGCTATTAGGCTGTTAAGCTATTAGGCTATTAGGCTATTAGACTTTTAGGCTATTAGGCTGTTAGGCTATTAGGCTATTAGGCTATTAGGCTATTAGACTATTAGGCTATTAGGCTGTTAGGCTATTAGGCTGTTAGGCTATTAGGCGGTTAGGCAATTAGGCTATTAGGCTATTAGACTATTAGGCTATTAGGCTATTAGGCTATTAGGCTAGGCTATTAGGCTGTTATACTATTAGGCTATTAGGTTGTTAGGCTATTAGGCTGTTAGGCTATTAGGCTGTTAGGCTGTTAGGCTATTAGGCTATTATACTATTAGGCTATTAAACTGTTAGGCTATTAGGCTGTTAGGCTATTAGGCTGTTAAGCTATTGGGCTATTAGGCTATTAAACTTTTAGGCTATTAGGATGTTAGGCTATTAGGCTATTAGGCTATTAGGCTATTAGGCTATTAGACTATTAGGCTATTAGGCTGTTAGGCTATTAGGCTGTTAGGCTATTAGGCCGTTAGGCTATTAGGCTATTAGGCTATTAGACTATTAGGCTATTAGGCTATTAGGCTAGGCTATTAGGCTGTTAGACTATTAGGCTATTAGGTTGTTAGGCTATTAGGCTGCTAGGCTATAAGGCTGTTAGGCTGTTAGGCTGTTAGGCTATTAGGCTATAAGGCTATTAGGCTATTAGACTATTAGGCTATTAGGCTGTTAGGCTATTAGGCTGTTAGGCTATTAGGCCTGATAGGCTATTAGGCTGTTAGGCAATTAGGCTATTAGGCTATTAGACTATTAGGCTATTAGGCTGTTAGGCTATTAGGCTATTAGGCTATTAGGCTATTAGGCTATTGGACTATTAGGCTATTAGGCTGTTAGGCTATTAGGCTGTTAGGCTATTAGGCTTTAGGCTATTAGGCCATTAGGCTATTAGGCTATTAGGCTATTAGGCTATTAGGCTATTAGGCTATTAGGCTATTAGGCTATTAGGCTATTAGACAACTAGGCTATTAGGCTGTTAGGCTATTTGGCTATTAGGCTATTTGGCTATTAAACTATTAGGCTATTAGGCTGTTAAGCTGTTAGGCTGTTAGGCTATAAGACTATTAGGCTGTTAGGCTATTAGGCTGTTAGGCTGTTAGGCTGTTAGGCTATTATGCTATAAGGCTATTAGACTATTAGGCTATTAGGCTGTTAGGCTATTAGGCTATTAGGCTATTAGGCTATTAGGCTATTAGGCTATTAGACAACTAGGCTATTAGGCTGTTAGGCTATTTGGCTATTAGGCTATTAGGCTATTAAACTATTAGGCTATTAGGCTGTTAAGCTGTTAGGCTGTTAGGCTATAAGACTATTAGGCTGTTAGGCTATTAGGCTGTTAGGCTGTTAGGCTGTTAGGCTATTATGCTATAAGGCTATTAGACTATTAGGCTATTAGGCTGTTAGGCTATTAGGCTATTAGGCTATTAGGCTATTAGGCTATTAGACTGTTAGGCTATTAGGCTGTTAGTTTATTAGGCTATTAGGCTATTAGGCTGTTAGGCTATTGGCCTATTAGGCTATTAGAATATTAGGCTATTAGGCTGTTCGGCTATTAGGCTATTAGGCTATTAGACTATTATGCTATTAGGCTGTTAGGCTAATAGGCTGTTTGGCTATTAGGCTATTAGGCTATTAGACTATTAGGCTATTATGCTTTTAGGCTATTAGGCTTTTAGGCTATTAGGCTATTAGGCTATTAGACTATTAGGCTATTAGGCATTTAGGCTATTAGGCTATTAAGCTATTAGGCTATTAGGCTATTAGACTTTTAGGCTATTAGTCTGTTAGGCTATTAGGCTATTAGGCTATTAGGCTATTAGACTATTAGGCTATTAGGCTGTTAGGCTATTAGGCTGTTAGGCTATTAGGCGGTTAGGCTATTAGGCTATTAGGCTATTAGACTATTAGGCTATTAGGCTATTAGGCTATTAGGCTAGGCTATTAGGCTGTTATACTATTAGGCTATTAGGTTGTTAGGCTATTAGGCTGTTAGGCTATTAGGCTGTTAGGCTGTTAGGCTATTAGGCTATTATACTATTAGGCTATTAAACTGTTAGGCTGTTAGGCTATTAGGCTGTTAGGCTGTTAGGCTGTTAGGCTATTATGCTATAAGGCTATTAGACTATTAGGCTATTAGGCTGTTAGGCTATTAGGCTATTAGGCTATTAGGCTATTAGGCTATTAGGCTATTAGACAACTAGGCTATTAGGCTGTTAGGCTATTTGGCTATTAGGCTGCTAGGCTATTAGGCTGTTAGGCTGTTAGGCTGTTAGGCTATTAGGCTATTAGGCTATTAGGCTATTAGACTATTAGGCTATTAGGCTGTTAGGCTATTAGGCTGTTAGGCTATTAGGCCTGATAGGCTATTAGGCTGTTAGGCAATTAGGCTATTAGGCTATTAGACTATTAGGCTATTAGGCTGTTAGGCTATTAGGCTATTAGGCTATTAGGCTATTAGGCTATTGGACTATTAGGCTATTAGGCTGTTAGGCTATTAGGCTGTTAGGCTATTAGGCTTTAGGCTATTAGGCTATAAGGCTATTAGGCTGTTAGGCTATTAGGCTGTTAGGCTGTTAGGCTATTAGGCTATTAGACTATTAGGCTATTAAACTGTTAGGCTATTAGGCTGTTAGGCTATTAGGCTGTTAAGCTATTAGGCTATTAGGCTATTAAACTTTTAGGCTATTAGGATGTTAGGCTATTAGGCTATTAGGCTATTAGGCTATTAGGCTATTAGACTATTAGGCTATTAGGCTGTTAGGCCATTAGGCTGTTAGGCTATTAGGCTGTTAGGCTATTAGGCTATTAGGCTATTAGACTATTAGGCTATTAGGCTATTAGGCTAGGCTATTCGGCTGTTAGACTATTAGGCTATTAGGTTGTTAGGCTATTAGGGTGTTAGGCTATTAGGCTGTTAGGCTGTTAGGCTGTTAGGCTATTAGGCTATTAGGTTATTAGGCTATTAGACTATTAGGCTATTAGGTTGTTAGGCTATTAGACTATTAGGCTATTAGGCTGTTAGGTGATTAGGCTGTTAGGCTATTAGGCCTGTTAGGCTAATAGGCTGTTAGGCTATTAGGCTATTAGGCTATTAGACTATTAGGCTATTAGGATATTAGGCTATTAGGCTATTAGGCTATTAGGCTATTAGACAATTAGGCTATTAGACAATTAGGCTATTAGGCTGTTAGGCTATTAGGCTATTAGGCTATTAGGCTATTAGACTATTAGGCTATTAGGCGGTAAGGCTATTAGGCTATTAGGCTATTAGGCTATTAGGCCATTAGGCTATTAGGCTATTAGGCTGTTAGGCTATTAGGCTGTTAGGCTGTTAGGCTATTAGGCTATTAGACTATTAGGCTATTAAACTGTTAGGCTATTAGGATGTTAGGCTATTAGGCTGTTAAGCTATTAGGCTATTAGGCTATTAAACGTTTAGGCTATTAGGATGTTAGGCTATTAGGCTATTAGGCTATTAGACTATTAGGCTATTAGACTGTTAGGCTATTAGGCTGTTAGGCTATTAGGCTGTTAGGCTATTAGGCTGTTAGGCTATTAGGCTATTAGGCTATTAGACTATTAGGCTATTAGGCTATTAGGTTAGGCTATTAGGCTGTTAGACTATTAGGCTATTAGGTTGTTAGGCTATTAGGCTGTTAGGCTATTAGGCTGTTAGGCTGTTAGGCTATTAGGCTATTAGGCTATTAGGCTATTAGACTATTAGGCTATTAGGCTGTTAGGCTATTAGACTATTAGGCTATTAGGCTGTTAGGCTATTAGGTTGTTAGGCTATTAGGCCTGTTAGGCTATTAGGCTGTTAGGCAATTAGGCTATTAGGCTATTAGACTATTAGGCTATTAGGCTGTTAGGCTATTAGGCTATTAGGCTATTAGGCTATTAGACTATTAGGCTATTAGGCTGTTAGGCTATTAGGCTGTTAGGCTATTAGGCTATTAGGCTATGAGGCTATTAGGCTATTAGGCTGTTAGGCCATTAGGCTATTAGGCTATTAGGCTGTTAGGCTATTAGACTATTAGGATACTAGGTTGTTAGGCTATTAGGCTATTAGGCTATTAGAGTATTAGGTTATTAGGCTGATAGGCTATTAGGCTGTTAGGCTATTAGGCTGTTAGGCTATTTGGCTATTAGGCTATTAGACTATTAGGCTAGTAGGCTGTTAGGCTATTAGGCTATTAGGCTATTAGGCTATTAGACTATTAGGCTATTAGGCTGTTAGGCTAATAGGCTGTTAGGCTATTAGGATATTAGGCTATTAGACTAATAGGCTATTAGGCTGTTAGGCTATTAGGCTGTTAGGCTATTAGGCTATTAGGCTATTAGACTATTAGGCTATTAGGCTTTTAGGCTATTAGGCTATTAGGCTATTAGGCTATAAGACTATTTGGCTATTAGGTTGTTAGGCTATTAGGCTGTTAAGCTATTAGGCCATTAGGCTATTAGGCAGTTAGGCTATTAGGCTATTAGGCTATTAGGCTATTAGGCTATTAGACTATTAGGCTATTAGGCTGTTAGGCTATTAGGCTGTTAGGCTATTAGGCTGTTAGGCTATTAGGCTATTAGACTATTAGGCTATTAGGCTATTAGGCTATTAGGCTATTAGGCTGTTAGACTTTTAGGCTATTAGGTTGTTAGGCTATTAGGCTGTTAGGCTATTAGGCTGTTTAGGCTGTTAGGCTATTAGGCTATTAGACTATTAGGCTATTAGGCTGTTAGGCTATTAGGCTGTTAGGCTATTAGGATACTAGGCTATTAGACTATTAGGCTATTAGGCTGTTAGGCTATTAGGCTGTTAGGCTATTAGGCTGTTAGGCTATTAGGCTATTAGGCTATTAGACTATTAGGCTATTAGGCAATTAGGCTAGGCTATTAGGCTGTTAGACTATTAGGCTATTAGGTTGTTAGGCTATTAGGCTGTTAGGCTATTAGGCTGTTAGGCTGTTAGGCTTTTAGGCTATTAGGCTATTAGGCTATTAGGCTATTAGACTATTAGGCTATTAGGCTGTTTGGCTATTAGACTATTAGGCTATTAGGCTGTTAGGCTATTAGGTTGTTAGGCTATTAGGCCTGTTAAGCTATTTGGCTGTTAGGCTATTAGGCTATTAGGCTATTAGGCTATTAGACTATTAGGCTATTAGGCTGTTAGGCTATTAGGCTGTTAGGCTATTAGGCTATTAGGCTATGAGGCTATTAGGCTATTGGGCTGTTAGGCCATTAGGCTATTAGGCTATTAGGCTGTTAGGCTATTAGACTATTAGGATATTAGGTTGTTAGGCTATTAGGCTATTAGGCTATTAGAGTATTAGGTTATTAGGCTGATAGGCTATTAGGCTGTTAGGCTATTAGGCTGTTAGGCTACTAGGCTATTAGGCTATTAGACTATTAGGCTTGTAGGCTGTTAGGCTATTAGGCTATTAGGCTATTAGGCTATTAGACTATTAGGCTATTAGGCTGTTAGGCTAATAGGCTATTAGGCTATTAGGCTATTAGACTAATAGGCTATTAGGCTGTTAGGCTATTAGGCTGTTAGGCTATTAGGCTATTAGGCTATTAGATTATTAGGCTATTAGGCTTGTAGGCTATTAGGCTATTAGGCTATTAGGCTATTAGACTATTTGGCTATTAGGCTGTTAGGCTATTAGGCTGTTAAGCTATTAGGCCATTAGGCTATTAGACTTTTAGGCTATTAGGCAGTTAGGCTGTTAGGCTATTAGGCTATTAGGCTATTAGAATATTAGGCTATTAGGCTGTTAGGCTATTAGGCTGTTAGGCTATTAGGCTATTAGGCTATGAGGCTACTAGGCTATTAGGCTGTTAGGCCATTAGGCTATTAGGCTATTAGGCTGTTAGGCTATTAGACTATTAGGATATTAGGTTGTTAGGCTATTAGGCTATTAGGCTATTAGAGTATTAGGTTATTAGGCTGGTAGGCTATTAGGCTGTTAGGCTATTAGGCTGTTAGGCTATTAGGCTATTAGGCTATTAGACTATTAGGCTTGTAGGCTGTTAGGCTATTAGGCTATTAGGCTATTAGACTATTAGGCTATTAGGCTGTTAGGCTAATAAGCTATTAGGCTATTAGGCTATTAGACTAATAGGCTATTAGGCTGTTAGGCTATTAGGCTGTTAGGCTATTAGGCTATTAGGCTATTAGACTATTAGGCTATTAGGCTTTTTGGCTATTAGGCTATTAGGCTATTAGGCTATTAGACTATTTGGCTATTAGGCTGTTAGGCTATTAGGCTGTTAAGCTATTAGGCCATTAGGCTATTAGACTTTTAGTCTATTAGGCAGTTAGGCTGTTAGGCTATTAGGCTATTAGGCTATTAGGCTATTAGACTATTAGGCTATTAGGCTGTTAGGCTATTAGGCTGTTAGGCTATTAGGCTGTTAGGCTATTAGGCTATTAGGCTATTAGACTATTAGGCTATTAGGCTAATAGGCTATTAGGCTATTAGGCTGTTATACTTTTAGGCTATTAGGTTGTTAGGCTATTAGGCTGTTAGGCTATTAGGCTGTTTAGGCTGTTAGGCTATTAGGCTATTAGACTATTAGGCTATTAGGCTGTTAGGCTATTAGGCTGTTAGGCTATTAGGCTATTAGGCTATTAGGCTATTGGACTATTAGGCTATTGGGCTGTTGGGCTATTAGGCTGTTAGGCTATTAGGCTGTTAGGCGATTAGGCTATTAGGCTATTAGACTATTAGGCTATTAGGCTGTTAGGCTGTTAGGGTATTAGGCTATTAGGCTATTAGACTATTGGGCTAATAGGCTCTTAGGCTAATAGGCTGTTAGGATATTAGGCTATTAGGCTATTAGACTATTAGGCTATTAGGCTGATAGGCTATTAGGCTATTAGGCTATTAGGCTATTAGGCTATTAGGCTATTAGGCTATTAAACTATTAGGCTATTAGGATGTTTGGCTGTTAGGCTATTAGGCTATTAGGCTATTAGGTTGTTAGGCTTTTAGGCTGTTAGGCTGTTAGGCTATTATGCTATCAGGCTATTAGACTATTAGGCTATTAGGCTGTTAGGCTATTAGGCTATTAGGCTATTAGGCTATTAGACTATTAGGCTATTAGGCTGTTAGGCTATTAGGCTGTTCGTATATTAGGCTATTAGGCTATTAGGCTGTTAGGCTATTAGGCTATTAGGCTATTAGACTATTAGGCGATTAGGCTGTTAGGCTATTAGGCTATTAGGCTATTAGACTATTATGCTATTAGGCTGTTAGGCTAATAGGATGTTAGGCTATTAGGCTATTAGGCTATTAGACTATTAGGCTATTATTCTTTTAGGCTATTAGGCTATTAGTCTATTAGGCTATTAGGCTGTTAAGATATTGGGCTATCAGGCTATTAGGCTATTAGGCTATTAGACTATTAGGCTATTAGGCTGTTAGGCTATTAGGCTGTTAGGCTATTAGGCTGTTAGGCAATTAGGCTATTAGGCTACTAGATTATTGGGCTAGGCTATTAGGCTGTTAGACTATTAGGCTATTAGGTTGTTAAGCTATTAGTCTGTTAGGCTATTAGGCTGTTAGTCTGTTAGGCTATTAGGCTATTAGACTATTAGGCTGTTAGGCTATTAGGCTGTTAGGCTATTAGGCCTGTTACGCTATTAGGCTGTCAGGCTATTAGGCTATTAGGCTATTAGACTATTAGGCTATTAGGCTGTTAGGCTATTAGTCTATTAGGCTATTAGGTTATTAGGCTATTAGACTATAAGGCTATTAGGCCATTAGGCTGTTAGGCTATTTGGCTGTTAGGCTATTAGGCTATTAGGCTATTAGGCTGTTAGGCCATTAGGCTATTAGGCTATTAGGCTGTTAGGCTATTAGACCATTAGGATATTAGGCTGTTATGCTATTAGGCTATTAGGCTGTTAGAGTATTAGGTTATTAGGCTGTTAGGCTATTTGGCTGTTAGGCTATTAGGCTGTTAGGCTATTAGGCTATTAGGCTATTAGACTATTAGGCTAGTAGGCTGTTAGGCTATTAGGCTATTAGGCTATTATGCTATTAGACTATTAGGCTATTAGGCTGTTAGGCTAATAGGCTGTTAGGCTATTAGGCTATTAGGCTATTAGACTATTAGGCTATTAGGCTGTTAGGCTATTAGGCTGTTAGGCTATTAGGCTATTAGACTATTAGGCTATTAGGCTATTAGGCTATTAGGCTATTAGACTACTAGGCTATTAGGCTGTTAGGCTATTAGGCTATTAGGCTATTAGGCTATTAGACTATTAGGCTATTAGGCTGTTAGTCTATTAGGCTGTTAGTTTATTAGGCTGTCAGGCTATTAGGCTCTTAGGCTATTAGGCTGTTAGGCTATTAGGCTCTTAGGCTATTAGGCTGTTAGGCTATTAGGCTATTAGGCTATTAGGCTGTGAGGCTACTAGGCTGTTGGGCTATTAGGCTTTTGGGCTATAAGGTTGTTAGGCTATTAGGCTGTTGGGCTATTACAATGTTGGGCTATTAGGCTGTTGGGCTATTAGGCTGTTATGTTGGGCTATTAGGCTTTACGCTATTAGGCTGTTAGTTTATTAGGTTGTGAGGCTATTAGGCTGTTAGGATATTAGGATGTTAGGCTATTAGGCTGTTAGGCTATTACGCTGTTGGGCTATTGGGCTATTAGGCTATTGGGTATTAGGCTATTAGGCTGTTAGGCTATTAGGCTGTTAGGCTTTTAGGCTGTTAGGCTATGAGGCTGTTAGGCTACTAGGCTGTTTGGCTATTAGGCTATTGGGCTATTGGGCTATTAGGCTATTGAGGTATTAAGCTATTAGGTTGTTAGGCTATTAGGCTATTAGGCTATTAGGCTGTTAGGCTATTAAGCTGTTAGGCTATTAGGCTATTAGACAATTAGGCTATTAGGCTGTTAGGCTGTTAGGCTGTTAGGCTATTAGGCAATTAGGCTATTAGACTATTAGGCTAATAGGCTGTTAGGCTATTAGGCTATTAGGCTATTAGACTATTAGGCTATTAGGCTGTTAGGTTATTAGGCTGTTAGGCTATTAGGCTGTTAGGCTCTTAGGCTATTGGGCTATTAGGCTATTGGGCTAATAAGCTACTAGGCTGTTAGGCTATTAGGGTGTTAGGCTATTAGGCTGTTAGGCTATGAGGCTGTTAGGCTATTAGGCTATTGGGCTATTGGGCTATTGGGCTATTGGGCTATTAAGCTATTAGGTTGTTAGGCTGTTAGTCTATTAGGCTATTAGGCTGTTAGGCTATTAGGCCGTTAGGCAATTTGGCTGTTAGTTTATTAAGCTGTTAGGCCATTAGGCTGTTAGGCTATTAGGCTGTTAGTCTATTAGGCTGTTAGGCTATTAGGCTGTTAGGCTACTAGGCTGTTTGGCTAATAGGCTGTTAGGCTAATAGGGTGTTAGGCTATTAGGCTGTTAGGCTATTAGACTGTTAGGCTATTAGGCGGTTAGGCTATTAGGCTCTTAGGCTATTAGGCCGTTATGCTATTAGGCTGTTAGGATGTTAGGTTATTAAGCGTTTTTCCTCTACCGGGTCACCTGGCTGCGTTTTTTGGGCCTATTGCCAAGCCAGCAAGGGCGTGGGTGGGTTGCAAGCATCATCAGTCATCGGCGCTTCCTGCACATTTGCGGATGCTTCTGCGTTTTGGTGCTGGAAGCGCTCGTTCAAATCGTTTTTCTTCTACCGGGTCACCTGGCTGCGCTTGTCTGGGCCTATCGCCAAGCCAGCAAGGGCGTAGGTGGGTTGCAAGCATCATCGGTCATCGCCGCTCGCGAATGAAGAGCGCCCGATGCACGTCCTGCACATGTGCGGATCCTTCCGCGTTTTGAGGCTAAAAGCGCTCGTTCTGTGCGTTTTTCTTCCGTCGGGTCACCTGGCTGCTCTTGTCTGAGCCTATTGCCAAGCCAGCAAGGGCGTGGGTGGGTTGCAAGCATCATCGGTCATCGGCGCTCGCGAATGAAGAGCGCCCGCTGCACTTCCTGCACATATGCGGATCCTTCGGCGTTTTGGGGCTGGAAGCGCTCGTTCCAAGCGTTATTCTTCTACCAGGTCACCTGGCTGCGCTTGTCTGGGCCTATTTCCAAGCCAGCAAGGGCGTGGTTGGGTTGCAAGCATCATCGGTCATCGGCGCTCGCGAATGAAGAGCGCCCGCTGCACTTCCTGCACATGTGCGGATCCTTCCGCGTTTTGGGGCTGGAAGCGCTCGTTCTGTGCGTTTTTCTTTCGTCGGGTCACCTGGCTGTGCTTGTCTGGGTCTATTGCCAAGCCAGCAAGGACGTGGGTGGGTTGCAAGCATCATCGGTCATCCGCGCTCGCGAATGAAGAGTGCCCGCTGCACTTCCTGCACATGTGCAGATCCTTCCGCATTTTGAGGCTGGAAGACTCGTTCTGTGCGTTTTTCTTCCGTCGGGTCACCTGGCTGCGCTTGTCTGGGTCTATTGCCAAGCCAGCAAGGGCGAGGGTGGGTTGCAAGCATCATCGGTCATCGGCGCTCGCGAATGAAGAGCGCCCGCTGCACTTCCTGCACATGTGCGGATCCTTCCGCGTTTTTGGGCTGAAAGCGCTCGTTCAAAGCGTTTTTCTTCTACCGGGTCACCTGGCTGCGCTTGTTTGGGCCTATTGCCAAGCCAGCAAGGGCGTGGGTGGGTTGCAAGCATCATCGATCATCGGCGCTCGCGAATGAAGAGCGCCCGCTGCACTTCCTGCACATGTGAGGATCCTTCCGCGTTTTGCGGCTAGAAGCGCTCGTTCAAAGCGTTTTTCTTCTACCGGGTCACCCTGCTGCGCTTTTCTGGGCCTATTGCCAGGCCAGCAAGGGCGTGGGTGGGTTGGAAGCATCATCGGTCATCGGCACATGTGCGGATCCTTCCGCGTTTTGGGGCTGGAAGCGCTCGTTCAAAGCGTTTTTCTTCTACCGGGTCACCTGGCTGCGCTTGTCTGGGCCTATTGCCAAGCCAGCAAGGGCGTGGGTGGGTTGCAAGCATCATCGGTCACCGGCGCTCGCGAATGAAGAGCGCCCGCTGCACTTCCTGCACATGTGCGGATCCTTCCGCGTTTTGGAGCTGGAAACGCTCGTTCAAAGCATTTTTCTTCTACCGGGTCACCTGGCTGCGCTTGTCTGGGCCTATTTCCAAGCCAGCAAGGGCGTGGGTGGGTTGCAAGCATCTTCGGTCATCGGCGCTCGCGAATGAAGAGCGCCCGCTGCACTTCCTGCACATGTGCAGATCCTTTCGCGATTTGGGGCTAGAAGCGCTCGTTCAAAGCGTTTTTCTTCTACCAGGTCACCTGGCTGCGCTTGTCTGGGCCTTTTGCCAAGCCAGCAAGGTGCGTGGGTGGGTTGCAAGCATCATCGGTCATCGGCCCTCGCGAATGAAGAGCGCCCGCTGCACTTCCTGCACATGTGCGGATCCTTCCGCGTTTTGGGGCTGGAAGGGCTCGTTCAATGCGTTTTTCTTCCACCGGGTCACCTGGCTGCGCTTGTCTGGGCCTACTGCCAAGCCAACAAGGGCATGGGTGGGTTGCAAGCATCATCGGTCATCGGCGCTCGCGAATGAAGAGTGCCCGCTGCACTTCCTGCACATGTGCGGATCCTTCCGCGTTTTGGGGCTCGAAGCGCTCGTTCAAAGCGTTTTTCTTCTACCGGGGCACCTGGTTGCACTTGTCTGGGCCTATTGCCAAGCCAGCAAGGGCGTGGGTGGGTTGCAAGCATCATCGGTCATCGGCGCTCGCGAATGAAGAGCGACCGATGCACTTCCTGCACATGTGCGGATCCTTCCGCGTTTTGGGGCTGGAAGCGCTCGTTCAAAGCATTTTTCTTCTACCGGGGCACCTGGTTGCGCTTGACTGGGCCTATTGCCAAGCCAGCAAGGGCGTGGGTGGGTTGCAAGCATCATCGGTCATCGGCGCTCGCGAATGAAGAGCGACCGATGCACTTCCTGCACATGTGCGGATCCTTCCGCGTTTTGGGGCTGGAAGCGCTCGTTCAAAGCGTTTTTCTTCTACCAGGTCACCTGGCTGCGCATGTCTGGGCCTATTGCCAAGCCAGCAAGGGCGTGGGTGGGTTGCAAGCATCATCGGTCATTAGCGCTCGCAAATGAAGAGCGCCCGCTGCACTTTCTGCACATGTGCCGATCCTTCCGCGTTTTGGGGCTGGAAACGCTCGTTCAAAGCGTTTTTCTTCTACCGGGTTACATGGCTGCGCTTGTCTGGGCCTATTGCCAAGCCAGCAAGGGCGAGGGTGGGTTGCAAGCATCATCGGTCATCGGCGCTCGCGAATGAAGAGCGCCCGCTGCACTTCCTGCACATGTGCGGATCCTTCCGCGTTTTGGGGCTGGAAGCGCTCGTTCAAAGCGTTTTTCTTCTACCGGGTCACCTGACTGCGCATGTCTAGGCCTATTGCCAAGCCAACAAGGGCGTGGGTGGGTTGAAGGCATCATCGGTCATCGGCGCTCGCGAATGAAGAACGCTCGCTGCACTTTCTGCCCATGTGCGGATCCTTCCGCGTTTTGGGGCTAGAAGCACTCGTTCAAAGCGGTTTTCTTCTACCGGGTCACCTGGCTGCGCTTGTCTGGGCTTATTGCCAAGCCAGCAAGGGCGAGGGTGGGTTGCAAGCATCATCGGTTATCGGCGCTCGCGAATGAAGAGCGCCCGCTGCACTTTCTGCACATGTGCGGATCCTTTCGCGTTTTGGGGCTAGAAGCGCTCGTTCAAAGCGTTTTTCTTCTACCGGGTCACCTGGCTGCGCTTGTCTGGGCCTACTGCCAAGCCAGCAAGGGCGTGGGTGGGTTGCAAGCATCATCGGTCATCGGGGCTCGCGAATGAAGAGCGCCCGCTGCACTTCCTGCACATGTGCGGATCCTTCCGCGTTTTGGGGCTGGAAGCGCTCGTTCAAAGCGTTTTTCTTCTACCGGGTCACCTGGCTGCGCATGTCTGGGCCTATTGCCAAGCCAGCAAGGGCGAGGGTGGGTTGCAAGCATCATCGGTCATCGGCGCTCACGAATGAAGAGCGCCCGCTCCACTTTCTGCACATGTGCGGATCCATCCGCGTTTTGGGGCTAGAAGCGCTCGTTTAAAGCGTTTTTCTTCTACCGGGTCACCTGGCTGCGCTTGTCTGGGCCTATTTCCAAGCCAGCAAGGGCGTAGGTGGGTTGCAAGCATCATCGGTCATCGGCGCTCGCGAATGAAGAGCGCCCGCTGCACTTCCTGCACATGTGCGGATCCTTCCGCGTTTGGGGGCTGGAAGCGCTCGTTCAAAGCGTTTTTCTTCTACCGGGTCACCTAGCTGCGCTTGTCTGGGCCTATTGCCAAGCCAGCAAGGGCGTAGGTGGGTTGCAAGCATCATCGGTCATCGGCGCTCGCGAATGAAAAGCGCCCGCTACACTTTCTGCACATGTGCGGATCCTTCCGCGTTTTGGGGCTGGAAACGCTCGTTCAAAGCGTTTTTCTCTTACCGGGTCACCTAGCAGCACTTGTCTGGGCCTATTGCCAAGCCAGCAAGGGTGTGGGTGGGTTGCAAACATCATCGCTCATCGGCGCTCGCGAATGAAGAGCGCCCGCTGGACTTTCTGCACATGTGCGGATCCTTCCGCGTTTTGGGGCTGGAAACGCTCGTTCAAAGCGTTTTTCTTCAACCAGGTCACCTGGCTGCGCTTGTCTGGGCCTATTGCCAAGCCAGCAAGGGCGTGGGTGGGTTGCAAGCATCATCGGTCATCGGTGCTCGCGAATGAAGAGCGCCCGCTGCACTTCCTGCACATGTGCGGATCCTTCCGCGTTTTTGGGCTGAAAGCGCTCGTTCAAAACGTTTTTCTTCTACCGGGTCATCTGGCTGCGCTTGTCTGGGCCTATTGCCAAGCCAGCAAGGGCGTGGGTGGGTTGCTTGCATCATCGGTCATCGGCGCTCGCGAATGAAGAGCGCCCGCTGCACTTCCTGCACATGTGCGGATCCTTCCGCGTTTCGGGGCTGGAAGCGCTCGTTCAAAACGTTTTTCTTCTACCGGGTCATCTGGCTGCGCTTGTCTGGGCCTATTGCCAAGCCAGCAAGGGCGTGGGTGGGTTGCTTGCATCATCGGTCATCGGTGCTCGCGAATGAAGAGCGCCCGCTGCACTTCCTGCACATGTGCGGATCCTTCCGCGTTTTGGGGCTGGAAGCGCTCGTTCAAAGCGTTTTTCTTCTACCGGGTCACCTGGCTGCGCTTGTCTGGGCCTATTGCCAAGCCAGCAAGGGCGTGGGTGGGTTGCAAGCATCATTGGTCATCGGCGCTCGCGAATGAAGAGCGCCCGCTGCACTTCCAGCACATGTGCGGATCCTTCCGCGTTTTGAGGCTAAAAGCGCTCGTTCTGTGCGTTTTTCTTCCGTCGGGTCACCTGGCTGCGCTTGTCTGGGCCTATTGCCAAGCCAGCAAGGGCGTGGGTGGGTTGCAAGCATCATCGGTCATCGGCGCTCGCGAATGAAGAGCGCCCGCTGCACTTCCTGCACATGTGCGGATCCTTCAGCGTTTTGAGGCTAGAAGCGCTTGTTCTGCGCGTTTTTCTTCCGTCGGTTCACCTGGCTGCGCTTGTCTGGGCCTATTGCCAATCCAGCAAGGGCGTGGGTGGGTTGCAAGCATCATCGGTTATCGGCGCTCGCGAATGTCGAGCACCCGTTGCACTTCCTGCACATGTGCGGATCCTTCCGCGTTTTGAGGCTAGAAGCGATCGTTCTGTGCGTTTTTCTTCCGTCGGGTCACCTGGCTGCGCTTCTCTGGGCCTATTGCAAGCCAGCAAGGGCGTGGGTGGGTTGCAAGCATCATCGGTTATCGGCGCTCGCGAATGAAGAGCGCCCGCTGCACTTCCTGCACATGTGCGGATCCTTCCGCGTTTTTAGGCTTGAAGAGCTCGTTCTGAGCGTTTTTCTTCCGTCGGTTCACCTGGCTGCGCTTGTCTGGGCCTATTGCCAAGCCAGCAAGGGCGTGGGTGGGTTGCAAGCATCATCGGTCATCGGTGCTCGCGAATGAAGAGCGCACGTTGCACATCCTGCACATGTGCAGATCCTTCCGCGTTTTGGGGCTGGAAGCGCTCGTTCTTAGCGTTTTTCTTCCGTTGGGTCACCTGGCTGCGCTTGTCTGGGCAAATTGCCAAGCCAGCAAGGGCGAGGGTGGGTTGCAAGCATCATCGATCATCGGCGCTCGCGAATGAAGAGCGCCCGCTGCACTTCATGCACATGTGCGGATCCTTCCGCGTTTTGAGGCTAGAAGCGATCGTTCTGTGCGTTTTTCTTCCGTCGGGTCACCTGGCTGCGCTTCTCTGGGCCTATTGCAAGCCAGCAAGGGCGTGGGTGGGTTGCAAGCATCATCGGTTATCGGCGCTCGCGAATGAAGAGCGCCCGCTGCACTTCCTGCACATGTGCGGATCCTTCCGCGTTTTTAGGCTTGAAGAGCTCGTTCTGAGCGTTTTTCTTCCGTCGGTTCACCTGGCTGCGCTTGTCTGGGCCTATTGCCAAGCCAGCAAGGGCGTGGGTGGGTTGCAAGCATCATCGGTCATCGGTGCTCGCGAATGAAGAGCGCACGTTGCACATCCTGCACATGTGCGGATCCTTCCGCGTTTTGGGGCTGGAAGCGCTCGTTCTTAGCGTTTTTCTTCCGTTGGGTCACCTGGCTGCGCTTGTCTGGGCAAATTGCCAAGCCAGCAAGGGCGAGGGTGGGTTGCAAGCATCATCGATCATCGGCGCTCGCGAATGAAGAGCGCCCGCTGCACTTCCAGCACATGTGCGGATCCTTCCGCGTTTTGAGGCTAAAAGCGCTCGTTCTGTGCGTTTTTCTTCCGTCGGGTCACCTGGCTGCGCTTGTCTGGGCCTATTGCCAAGCCAGCAAGGGCGTGGGTGGGTTGCAAGCATCATCGGTCATCGGCGCTCGCGAATGAAGAGCGCCCGCTGCACTTCCTGCACATGTGCGGATCCTTCAGTGTTTTGAGGCTAGAAGCGCTCGTTCTGCGCGTTTTTCTTCCGTCGGTTCACCTGGCTGCGCTTGTCTGGGCCTATTGCCAATCCAGCAAGGGCGTGGGTGGGTTGCAAGCATCATCGGTTATCGGCGCTCGCGAATGTCGAGCACCCGTTGCACTTCCTGCGCATGTGCGGATCCTTCCGCGTTTTGAGGCTAGAAGCGATCGTTCTGTGCGTTTTTCTTCCGTCGGGTCACCTGGCTGCGCTTCTCTGGGCCTATTGCAAGCCAGCAAGGGCGTGGGTGGGTTGCAAGCATCATCGGTTATCGGCGCTCGCGAATGAAGAGCGCCCGCTGCACTTCCTGCACATGTGCGGATCCTTCCGCGTTTTTAGGCTTGAAGAGCTCGTTCTGAGCGTTTTTCTTCCGTCGGTTCACCTGGCTGCGCTTGTCTGGGCCTATTGCCAAGCCAGCAAGGGCGTGGGTGGGTTGCAAGCATCATCAGTCATCGACGCTCGCGAATGAAGAGCGCACGTTGCACATCCTGCACATGTGCGGATCCTTCAGCGTTTTGAGGCTAGAAGCGCTCGTTCTTAGCGTTTTTCTTCCGTTGGGTCACCTGGCTGCGCTTGTCTGGGCAAATTGCCAAGCCAGCAAGGGCGAGGGTGGGTTGCAAGCATCATCGATCATCGGCGCTCGCGAATGAAGAGCGCTCGCTACACTTCCCGCACACATGCGGATTCTTCCGCGTTTTGGGGCTGGAAGCGCTCATTCTGAGCGTTTTTCTTCCTTTGGGTCACCTGGCTGCGCTTGTCTGGGCCTATTGCCAACCCGGCAAGGGCGTGGGTGGGTTGCAAGGATCATCGGTCATCGATGCTCACGAATGAAGAGCGCCCGCTGTACTTCCTGCACATGTGCGGATCCTTCTGCGTTTTGGGGCTGGAAGCGCTCATTCTGAGCGTTTTCCTTCCGTCGGGTCACCTGGCTGTGCTTGTCTGGGCCTATTGCCAAGCCAGCAAGGGCGTGGGTGGGTTGCAAGCATCATCGGTCATCGGCACTCGCGAATGAAGAGTGCTCGCTGCACTTCCTGCACATGTGCGGATCCTTCCGCGTTTTGGGGCTGGAAGTGCTCGTTCAAAGCATTCTTCTTCTACCAGGTCACGTGGCTGCGCTTGTCTGGGCCTATTGCCAAGCCAGCAAGGGCTTGGGTGGGTTGCAAGCATCATCGGTCATCGGCGCTCGCGAATGAAGAGCGCACGCTGCACTTCTTGCACATGTGCAGATCCTTCCGCGTTTTGGGGCTGGAAGCGCTCGTTCAAAGCGTTTTTCTTCTACCGGGTCACCTGGCTGCACTTGTCTGGGCCTATTGCCAAGCCAGCAAGGGCGTGGGTGGGTTTCAAGCATCATCGGTTATCGGCGCTCGCGAATGAAGAGCGCGCGCTGCACTTCCTGCACATGTGCGGATCCTTCCGCGTTGTGAGGCTAGATTCTCTCGTTCTGTGCGTTTTTCTTCCGTCGGGTCACCTGGCTGGGCTTGTCTGGACCGATTGCCAAGCCTGCAAGGGCGTGGGTGGGTTGCAAGCATCATCGGTCATCGGCGCTTGCGAATGAAAATCACCTGTTCCACTTCCTGCACATGTGCGGATCCTTCCGCGTTTTGAGGCTAGAAGCGCTCGTTCTTAGCGTTTTACTTCCGTTGGATCACCTGGCTGCGCTTGTCTAGGCCTATTGCCAAGCCAGCACGGGCGTGGGTGGGTTGCAAGCATCATCGGTCATTGGCGCTCGCGAATGAAGAGCGCCCGCTGCACTTCCAGCACATGTGCGGATCCTTCCGCGTTTTGGGGCTGGAAGCGATCGTTCAAAGCGTTTTTCTTCTACCGAGTCACCTGGCTGCGCTTGTGTGGGCCTATAGCCAAGCCAGCAAGGGCGTGGGTGGGTTGCAATCATCATTGGTACTCATTGTACCCCCCCAGACCTTGCATATTGATGTCGGTATCAAAGGCGCACATGCTCGCCTACTCCACCCCTCACAGTACGCCCATTCAGGGGGTTTTTAGCCATATTTTCGCGAAAACGGGATCGAATCCGCATAACAGGCCCTTGCTGGCTTGGCAATAGGCCCAGACAAGCGCAGTCAGGTGACCCAACGGAAGAAAAACGCTTAGAACGCGCACTTCTAGAATCAAAACGCGGAAGGATCCGCACATGTGCAGGAAGTGCAGCGGGCGCTCTTCATTCGCGAGCGCCAATGACCGATTATGCTTGCAACCCACCCACGCCCTTGCTGGCTTGGCAATAGGCCCAGACAAGCGCAGCCTGGTGACCCAATAGAAGAAAAACACTTTGAACGAGCGCTTCTAGCCTCAAAATGCGGAAGGATCCGCACATGTACAGGAAGTGCAGCGGGCGCTCTTCATTCGCGAGCGCTGATGTCCGATGATGCTTGCAACCCACCCACGCCCTTCCTGGCTTGGCAATAGGCCCAGACAAGTGCAGCCAGGTGACGCGACGGAAGAAAAACGCGCAGAACGAGCGCTTCCAGCCTCAAAACGCGGAAGGATCCGCACATGTGCAGGAAGTGCAGCAGGCACTCTTCATTCGCGAGCGCCGATGACCGATGATGCTTGCAACCCACCCACGCCCTTGCTGGCTTGGCAATAGGCCCAGACAAGCGCAGCTAGGTGACCCAGTAGAAGAAAAACACTTTGAACGAGCGCTTCCAGCCTCAAAACGCGGAAGGATCCGCACATGTGCAGGAAGTGCAGCGGGCGCTCTTCATTTGCAAGCGCCGATGACCGATGATGCTTGCAACCCACCCACGCCCTTGCTGGCTTGGCAATAGGCCCAGACAAGCGCAGCCAAGTGACCCGGTAGAAGAAAAACGCTTTGAACGAGCGCTTCCAGCCTCAAAACGCGGAAGGATCCGCACATGTGCATGAAGTGCAGCGGGCGCTCTTCATTCGCGAGCGCCGATGACCGATGATGCTTGCAACCCACCCACGCCCTTGCTGGCTTGGCAATTGGCCCGGACAAGCGCAGCCAGGTGACCCGGTAGAAGAAAAACGCTTTGAACGAGCGCTTCCAACCCCAAAACGCGGAAGGATCCGCACATGTGTAGGAAATGCAGCGGGCGCTCTTCATTCGCAAGCGCCGATGACCGATGATGCTTGCAACCCACCCACGCCCTTGCTGGCTTGGCAATAGGCCCAGACAAGCGCAGCCAAGTGACCCGGTAGAAGAAAAACGCTTTGAACGAGCGCTTCCAGCCTCAAAACGCGGAAGGATCCGCACATGTGCATGAAGTGCAGCGGGCGCTCTTCATTCGCGAGCGCCGATGACCGATGATGCTTGCAACCCACCCACACCCTTGCTGGCTTGGCAATTGGCCCAGACAAGCGCAGCCAGGTGACCCGGTAGAAGAAACACGCTTTGAACGAGCGCTTCCAGCCCCAAAACGCGGAAGGATTCGCACATGTGCAGGAAGTGCAGCGGGCGCTCTTCATTCGCGAGTGGCGATGATCGATGATGCTTGTCACCCATCCACGCCCTTGTTGGCTTGGCAATAGGCCCAGACAAGCGCAGCCAGGTGACACGGTAGAAGAAAAACGCTTTGAACGAGCGCTTCCAGCCCCAAAACGCGGAAGGATCCGCACATGTGCAGGAAGTGCAGCGGGCGCTCTTCATTCGCGAGCGCCGATGACCGTTGATGCTTGCAACCCACCCACGCCCTTGCTGGCTTGGCAATAGGCCCAGACAAGCGCAGCCAGGTGACCCGGTAGAAGAAAAACGCTATGAACGAGCGCTTCCAGCCCCAAAACGCGGAAGGATCCGCACATGTGCAGGAAGTGCAGCGGGCGCTCTTCATTCGCGAGCGCCGATGACCGATGATGCTTGCAACCCACCTACGCCCTTGCTGGCTAGGCAAAAGGCCCAGACAAGCGCAGCCAGGTGAACCGGTAGAAGAAACACGCTTTGAACGAGCGCTTGTAGCCTCAAAACGCGGAAGGATCCGCACATGTGCAGGAAGTGCAGCGGGCGCTCTTCATTCGCGAGCGCCGCTGACCGATGATGCTTGCAACCCACCCACGCCCTTGCTGGCTTGGCAATAGGCCTAGACAAGCGCAGCCAGGTGACCCGGTAGAAGAAAAACGCTTTGAACGAGCGCTTCCAGCCCCAAAACGCGGAAGGATCCGCACATGTGCAGGAAGTGCAGCGGGCGCTCTTCATTCGCGAGCGCCGATGACCGATGATGCTTGCAACCCACCCACGCCCTTGCTGGCTTGGCAATAGGCCCAGGCAAGCGCAGCCAGGTGACCCAGTAGAAGAAAAACGCTTTGAACGAGCGCTTTTAGCCACAAAACGCGGAAGGATCCGCACATGTGCAGGAAGTGCAGCAGGCGCTCTTCATTCGCGAGCGCCGATGACCGATGATGCTTGCAACCCACCCACGCCCTTAATGGCTTGGCAATAGGCCTAGACAAGCGCAGCCTGGTGACCCAGTAGAAGAAAAACGCTTTGAACGAGCACTTCCAGCCCCAAAACGCGGAAGGATCCGCACATGTGCAGGAAGTGCTGTGGGCTCTCTTCATTCGCGAGCGCCGATGGCTGATGATGCTTGCAACCCACCTACGCCCTTGCTGGCTTGGCAAAAGGCCCAGACAAGCGCAGCCAGGTGACCCGGTAGAAGAAAAACGCTTTGAACGAGCGCTTGTAGCCTCAAAACGCGGAAGGATCCGCACATGTGCAGGAAGTGCAGCGGGCGCTCTTCTTTCGCGAGCGCCGATGACCGATGATGCTTGCAACCCACCCACGCCCTTGCTGGCTTGGCAATAGGCCTAGACAAGCGCAGCCAGGTGACCCGGTAGAAGAAAAACGCTTTGAACGAGCGCTTCTAGCCTCAAAACGCGGAAGGATCCGCACATGTGCAGGAAGTGCAACGGGCGCTCTTCATTCGCGAGCGCTGCTGACCGATGATGCTTGCAACCCACCCACGCCCTTGCTGGATTGGCAATAGGCCTAGACAGCCAGGTGACCCGGTAGAAGAAAAACGCTTTGAACGAGCGCTTCCAGCCCCAAAACGCGGAAGGATCCGCACATGTGCAGGAAGTGCAGCAGGCGCTCTTCATTCGCGAGTGCGGATGACCGATGATGCTTGCAACCCAACCACGCCCATGCTGGCTTGGCAATAGGCCTAGACAAGCGCAGCCTGGTGACCCAGTAGAAGAAAAACGCTTTGAACGAGCGCTTCCAGCCCCAAAACGCGGAAGGATCCGCACATGTGCAGGAAGTGCAGTGGGCTCTCTTCATTCGCGAGCGCCGATGGCCGATGATGCTTGCAACCCACCTACGCCCTTGCTGGCTTGGCAAAAGGCCCAGACAAGCGCAGCCAGGTGACCCGGTAGAAGAAAAATGCTTTGAACGAGCGCTTGTAGCCTCAAAACGCGGAAGGATCCGCACATGTGCAGGAAGTGCAGCGGGCGCTCTTCATTCGCGAGCGCCGATGACCGATGATGCTTGCAACCCACCCACGCCCTTGCTGGCTTGGCAATAGGCCTAGACAAGCGCAGCCAGGTGACCCGGTAGAAGAAAAACGCTTTGAAGGAGCGCTTCCAGCCCCAAAACGCGAAAGGATCCGCACATGTGCAAGAAGTGCAGCGGGCGCTCTTCATTCGCGAGCGCCGATGACCGATGATGCTTGCAACCCACCCACGCCCTTGCTAGCTTGGCAATAGGCCCAGACAAGCGCAGCCAAGTGACCCGGTAGAAGAAAAACGCTTTGAACGAGCGCTTCCAGCCTCAAAACGCGGAAGGATCCGCACATGTGCATGAAGTGCAGCGGGCGCTCTTCATTCGCGAGCGCCGATGACCGATGATGCTTGCAACCCACCCACGCCCTTGCTGGCTTGGCAATTGGCCCGGACAAGCGCAGCCAGGTGACCCGGTAGAAGAAAAACGCTTTGAACGAGCGCTTCCAACCCCAAAACGCGGAAGGATCCGCACATGTGTAGGAAATGCAGCGGGCGCTCTTCATTCGCAAGCGCCGATGACCGATGATGCTTGCAACCCACCCACGCCCTTGCTGGCTTGGCAATAGGCCCAGACAAGCGCAGCCAAGTGACCCGGTAGAAGAAAAACGCTTTGAACGAGCGCTTCCAGCCTCAAAACGCGGAAGGATCCGCACATGTGCATGAAGTGCAGCGGGCGCTCTTCATTCGCGAGCGCCGATGACCGATGATGCTTGCAACCCACCCACGCCCTTGCTGGCTTGGCAATTGGCCCAGACAAGCGCAGCCAGGTGACCCGGTAGAAGAAACACGCTTTGAACGAGCGCTTCCACCCCCAAAACGTGGAAGGATCCGCACATGTGCAGGAAGTGCAGCGGGCGCTCTTCATTCGCGAGCGCCGATGACCGATGATGCTTGCAACCCACCCACGCCCTTAATGGCTTGGCAATAGGCCTAGACAAGCGCAGCCTGGTGACCCAGTAGAAGAAAAACGCTTTGAACGAGCACTTCCAGCCCCAAAACGCGGAAGGACCCGCACATGTGCGGGAAGTGCAGCGGACGCTCTTCATTCGCGAGCGCCGATGACCGATGATGCTTGCGACCCTCCCACGCCCTTGCTGGCTTGGTAACAGGACCGGACAAGCACAGCCACGTGACCCAGCGGAAGAAAAACGCTCGAAACGAGCGCTTCCACCACCAAAACGCGGAAGGACCCGCACATGTGCGGGAAGTGCAGCAGACGCTCTTCATTCGCGAGCGCCGATGACCGATGATGCTTGCATCCCTCCCATGCCCTTGCTGGCTTGGTATTACGACCAGACAAGCGCAGCCACGTGACCCGGTGGAAGAAAAACGCTCGGAACGAGCGCTTCCATCCCCAAAACGTGGAAGGATCCGCACATGTGCAGGGAGTGCAGCGGGCACTCTTCATTCGCGAGCACCGAAGACCGATGATGCTTGCAACCCTCCCACGCCCTTGCTAGCTTGGTAATAGGACCGAGCAAGCGCAGCCATGAGACCCGGTGGAAGAAAAACGCTCGGAACGAGCGCTTCCACCCCCAAAACGCGGAAAGATCCGCACATGTGCAGAAAGTGCAGCGGGCGCTCTTCATTTGCGAGCGCCGATGACCGATGATGCTTGCAACCCTCCCATGCCCTTGCTGGCTTGGTAATACGACCAGACTAGCGCAGCCACGTGACTCGGTGGAAGAAAAACGCTCGGAACGAGTGCTTCCATCCCCAAAACGCGGAAGGATCCGCACATGTGCAGGGAGTGCAGCGGGCGCTCTTCATTCGCGAGCACCGATGACCGATGATGCTTGCAACCCTCCCACGCCCTTGCTTGCTTAGTAATAGGACCGAGCAAGCGCAGCCATGAGACCCGGCGGAAGAAAAACGCTCGGAACGAGCGCTTCCACCCCCAAAACGCGGAAGGATCCGCACATGTGCAGAAAGTGCAGCGGGCACTCTTCATTCGCGAGCGCCGATGACCGATGATGCTTGCGACCCTCCCATGCCCTGAACCAAGCTGAAGTTGATCTGGTAGGTGTATTTGAACATGGGCCACCCGAATATGCAACAACATTCGGGTCGTTGGATGCTTTTCCCTACGCCTATAGGGATCCATGCGGTTCCTGAGCATTTGTGGGCAGGCACGGCCGTCATCGCGGGCGCCGAACTTTTCTGTGTGCGCGAACCAAGGTGAAGTTGCTCTGGTAGGTGTATTTGAACATGGGCCACCCAAATATGCAACAACATTCGGGTCGTAGGATACTTTTCCCTACGCCTATAGGGATCAATGCGCTTCCTTAGCATTTGTGGGCAGGCACGGCCGTCATCGCGGGCGCCGAACTTTTCTGTGCGCGCGAACCAAGCTGAAGTTGCTCTGGAATGTGTATTTGAAAATGGGCCACCCGAATATGCAACAACGTTCGGGTCGTTGGATGCTTTTTCCTACGCCTATAGGGATCCATGCGCTTCCTTAGCATTTGTGTGCAGACACGGCCGTCATCGCGGGCGCCGAACTTATCTGTGCGCGCGAAGCTGAAGTTGCTCTGGTAGGTGTATTTGAACATGGGACACCCGAATATGCAACAACTTTTGGGTCGTTGGATGCTTTTCCCTATGGCTATAGGGGTCCATCCGCTTCCTTAGCATTTGTGGGCAGGCACGGCCGTCATCGCGGGCGCCGAACTTTTCTGTGCGCGCGAACCAAGATGAAGTTGCTCTTGTAGGTGTATTTGAACATGGGCCACCCGAATATGCAACAACGTTCTGGTCGTTCGATGCTTTTCCCTTCGCGTATAGGGGTCCATGCGCTTCCTTAGCATTTGTGGGCAGGCACGGCCGTCATCGCGGGCGCCGAACTTTTCTGTGCGCGCGATGTCAGAACTAGCAGTAGAAAGTAAGAATGAAGAAAGGAGGGGTTTCACTAGCAAGCAGTTGAGTACATATAGGAAACCCTAGATTGGGCTGTACTCGCTATAGAGCACCCCACTGCAGGCTAGACAAATACAACATTCTGACACACCCCCATAGTCAAAGTGGGGTGTAATCAGCACAGTGAGCAGGTATAGCAGGAGTTCACAATAAGAAGCAAAGCTAGAGGTAATCACAGCGGGCAAGTGAGGAGGAGGAGGGACTGTGAGAGGAGAGAAGATGAGAGACGGCGGCTGAAGCTGCAGACACACGGGCAACAGGAGCTGCTGGCACAGTGGCTACCGGGACAGTGCGCCCCGGACTACTGGAGTAACTGGCTCACGGGCTACGACGAGCTACAGGAGCAACGGACCCTCGGGCGACAGGCGCAGCAGACTCTCTGGGCTACCAGGACAGTGCGCCCCGGACTACAGGTGCTGCGGACGACAAGACAGCAGCCTTCGCTCAACCTCCTCCAACTGTCCCACACACCCCCCACACACCCACTGCTTCACTCCTAACTCCACTTGCACGTCACCCCCCTAGTACCACTCCTTCGGCTCCCACACACCCACCCCCCTCAGCGGCAGCTGCAGCACTGGGAGACGGAGGAGGAGGAGGAGCAGGGGACGACGCACAGAAACTGCACCCCCATACCCCCCACCCCCAAACCCTAATTCAGGAGAACGGGCAGCAGCAGGGGTGGGGCGCCGTCAGAAGCACGGGGGACAGCGGGCAGCGCAGGGGCAGAGAAAACAGGGCGCCCACGGGCCTGGCGCAGCCCGTACGAACCGCGTGCGGGCGGCCCGAGGCGCGCCCTGGCCTGGCGCAGTCCGTACGGGCCGCGCGCGGGCCTGGCGCTGCCCGTACGGGCCGCGCGCGGGCCTGGCGCAGCCCGTACGGGCCGCGCGCGGGCCTGGCGCAGCCCGTACGGGCCGCGCGCAGGCTGTACGGGCCGCGCGCGGGCCCTACGCAGGTCGCGCAGGCCGCGACGGGCGACGGGGGGCGACGCGCGGGTCCCCGTCGCCCGTCGCAGCGCCTCCCGGGAGCGACGCGCGGAGTGACGGGGCAGAAAGCCGCCGCGCGCCTCGGAACATTGCGCACTGGCGAAACAATGAGTAAGGTAATGGGTTAAACCAAGAGATATGGGCACGGGGGAAACGGAAGGAATGACAAGGGGAGTGGGGGACAAAGCGGGTAAGCAGTGCGGAGGGAAGTGGGAGCAGCACGGGGGAGTAGAGAAGAAACTATTTAGTAGGGAGGGGCAGAGAGGAAGCGAGGAGAGAGGCGGAGAGGGAATGGTGGTGAGGAAGAAGGGGAAGGGAGGGGAGGGGAAAGGGTAAGGGAAGGGAGAGGAAAATGAAAGCGAAGGGAGAGGAAAACAGGGCGACGGGCAGGGGAATTTTCGGGGACGGGAAGGGGAAGTAGTGACGACGAGGAAGGCAATGGGAGGGGAAGCGAGGGGAAACGAGAGGCGACGGGTGGGGAAGGGAGGGCAATAGGTAGGGGACAGGGAGGGAAAGGGAGTGCGACGGGCAGGGGAGGTGAGGTCAACGAGGAAGGCGGTGGAGGGGAAGCGAGTGACAATCTAAGGAAGCGAGGGCGAGGGGCAGGGGACGGGTACGCGACGAAAAGGGCGAGGGGATGGCGAAGGCGAAGAGGGAATAAAAAATCAGTAAGTAAAGAAAAACGGAAAACTATAACGAAGGCTAACTGCTGGAGAGAAAGAAGTGACGGGAGGCCAAAGCAACGAGTTTTTGAAGATTGCGTGGAAACCGAGAAATACTGATACAGTGCACGATTTGAACTGGGTGTGATGGGATAGGGCACCAAGATGCAATGGGGTGTGAGGTTAGTTGGCCTTCCTGAGATGGGGCCCCAAGCGAAGTTCCCCCAGCAATATGTTGGTGTAAGGGCCTAATAAACTCAGGCTATTAAGACGTTATCCAACTTAAAACCTCTCCTCGGGGTCACCTCCAAGGGTCCCTGGGTGCTTGGTACAAGACCAGCCCCTATCCTCGGGTCCGAGTATGTAGAGAGAGGGATCAAGAGGGACTTAGTCAAAACAGCAAGAGTACCTTGAACGTCGCACAGCGGGCCGTGCAGACCGTCGATCGGATTAGGCTGAGAACTCGCTATATCGAAGCTCACTCTAAGAGCTTTCAAAAGAGCCAAGTTGCCTCGCGAAAAAGTCTGCCATTACGAAGTTATGGCTCGGACAGCGTTTGCCTAGCGTCGTAGTGCTAGTGTACTAGCGTTGACTCGGTAGCATTCCGCCGTCGCACCGCGTAGAAACAAAATTCCAGCAAGGAAGGAATTCGCTTGAATCAATTTCACTATATCCAGGAACAAACAGAGAAGGAATAAATAGTTCTAGCTAGCAAGGACCTTGGGAATCAACCTGGGAACAACCAGGGATGATCCCAAATAATTCCAAGCAATAGAACCAACCTGGCTGGACAAAACAGCAGGTGGTAGGTTGGTAAACAACCTCTGGTTCTGTTTTTCCAACCTGGAAAAACAACAACCAGGTTCAGGTCCTAAAAACAGAACCTGTTTTGTCTTTGCCCAACCAGCCAAATGCTGATTCCGCTGGTTTCCCTTGGCCCTGTAGCATGCAGATACAGACAAACAACATCCAACCTTCACCTAAATTGTACCCCTATAGTGCCTGCCCTGCTACACTGTAGTCAACCAAACAAAACAGTACAATTTCGAGTTGGATAGAACTGAATCTGCGCAATCAATTCAACCGAACTGCAAAGCGTCCATCTTGGGTTCCTTTGCGAGCTCGTCCTTTCTGCTTGCACTGTTCATAGCGCGTACAATGTTGTGCCGAAGCGCACATTGCACGAGTACCTGCAAATGCATCAAGCGAAAATTGCGAAAGCAAACAAACACACGAACATTCCATTCACACCCAAATGCATTCGCACACGCATACTCGTACAAACAGACGGCAGGATGTCGTGCAATGTGAATTTGCACCCAACACACTCCCCCTCAGCCTGCCGGCTGCATCCCCATCATTCCATGCTAGTTCATGCTCATTCCACTCATGCGCACACAACGCCAATGAGGCTCATCCGCAAGCCTCTTGGTGAGGAAGTCTGCAGGCTGCTGGTGAGTCTTGATGTAGATCGGATTCACCGTCCCCCTCTTCACCTCCTTACGCAGCCAGTGCCACTTGATACGCATGTGCTTGTTCAGCCCATGAAGCACAGCGTTCCTGGCCATCCCAAGAGCCCCCTTGCTATCACAAAACAGCGGTGTAGCGACCTTCTGCTCCTGGCCAATCTCCTCTAACAGCCTCCTCAGCGAAATCACCTCCTTCACCCCATGGAACATCGCCATGTACTCCGATTCCACGGAAGATAGTGCCGTCTCCGTCTGCTTCTTGGACCTCCAACTAACAGGTCCTCCCCCAACTACGCAGATGTATCCTCCCACAGATGAGGAATCCTCCTTCTCAGAAGCCCACGTAGCATCGGTAAAGCAAGTGAGAAACAGCTTGCCTTCCCCAAGCCGCTCCCCCTTCTCTTTCAGCACCTCAACCCCTTTCTGCTTCACCTGTGCAGATGCGGAGTATTGAACTCCAATGCTTGGGTGAGAGTTCAAGTACTTCACCACACGCTCAGCTGCATCCACCTGCTCCTCTGATGGATTCTGCACCACCCTTGCCAGCTGCCCAACAGAGAAAGAGATGTCGGGCCTCGTGTGAACCGCTGCATACAAGAGGCTGCCCACCAAGGACTGAAATTTCTGCTGCTCCTCGGCTTCAACCCCTTCATCCTCTGCAGCCTTCACAGGCTTGAATTCTGCTGGCAGGGGAGTTGCAACCTTGCGCTCATTCTCAATCCCATACTTCTCCCCCAGCTCCTTGATGAACTTCTCCTGGTGCAGCTTCAACCACCTGTGATCTGGATCCCTCTCCACGTGCATCCCAAGGTAGTACTTTACCTCCCCAAGGTTCTTGCACTTGAAGTTCTCCATCAGCTGCTGCTGCACTTTCTGGATCTCCTTCATGCTGCTGCTGAAGAGAAGAATGTCGTCCACGTAGACCAGAAACATCACCAGCTTCTCCTTCTCCCCCTTGAGAAAGAGGCTCTCATCGCAGCTGCTGGTCCTGAATCCCATCTCCTCTAAAACAGCTGCCAACTTCTGGTACCAGCTGCGTGGCGCTTGCTTCAATCCGTAGATGGACTTTTTCAGCTTGCACACCCTGCTCGTACCATCCTCATACCCAGGCGGCTGCGTCATGTACACATCCCCTCTAAAATCCCATTGAGGAATGTCGTTGATATATCCATCTGAATGATGAATTTCCCACTAACGGCTGCATCTGCCAACAAGACACGGAGGGTAGGGGGTTTGGCAGTGGGAGCAAAGATCTCATTGAAGTCCTGCTTCTCCTTCTGCATAAACCCCTTAGCCACCAGCCTACTCTTGTAGATGGTGACCTGTCCCTTGTCATCGGTCTTGATCCTTAGCACCCACTTGCACTGTACGGCTTTCTTCCCCTCAGGCAGCACCACCAGATCCCATGTCCCATTCTCTAGCAGGCTCTGGTACTCAGCATCCCTAGAAACCAGCCACTTCTCCCTATCCGGTCCAGCTAATGCCTCCTCCATGCTAGCTGGTTCCTCTGGTGCAGGGGCAAGAAAACAGTAGGCAGGTTCATCCTCCTCATCCGGGTTATAGCCATGCGGTAGAATCAGCAATGCCTCCTCATTCCCAAGCTGCTGCTCTGCTACATCAGCTCCTGCAGTCAGCTTCATAGTGGCCATACGGGTACGTCCTGGCCTAGACACGGGTGTCTCCCATTCCTTCATAACGACACCCTTCAGCTTCCTCCTTTGTGGTAGCTTAGGCACCTTACCTTTGCCCTGCTGTTCTTCTCCTCCCTCAGATCCAGCAGCTTCCCTGGTGCTACCACTAGTCTCCACATCATCTCCTCCACCAGCAGGTGCCTCCTGCACCTTCTCTCCATTACCACCCTCTGCAGCTGCCTCATCTCCCTCCTCCCACACACTAGGAGTCAGGTCCAGCTGCATGGTGATCTGCTCCATCTGCTGGGACACCTTAGCCTCCGGCTGTTTCTCCCAGCTCCCATACATCATGCCCTCAACAAACTTCACATCCCTGCTGTCAAACAACACACCCTTGCATGGTTCCCACAGCAGCCATCCCTTGCTCTCAGCAGCCAGCCCCAAATGCACACACCAGATTGCACTTGCCCCCAACTTACTTCGGTGGACTTTGGGGACGTGGGCGACTGCCATGCAACCGAACACCCTCAGCATGTCCACCGGCGGCTTCCTCCCAAGCCACCTCTCCAACGGCACCCAGGAGTCATCCCCAACCTTGGAGAGAACCCTGTTCCTAGCAACTGTAGCGTGCCGGACAGCATGGGGCCACATGGAGTTGGCCAGCCCAGATTCTATGAGCAGCGCCCTAGCTGTCTCTAGAATGGTCCAATTCGCCCGTTCTGCTACATCGTTGGACTGTGGGGTGTAAGCCGTGGTCAGCTCCCTCTGGATGCCCTGCTTCTTAAGCCAGGCCGTCATCTCAGCTCCAAGGAACTCACCACCCCGATCTGTCCTGATCCGCTTCACTACACACTCCGCTTGCTTCTCCACGAACGGCAGCCAATCATCCCGTATCGTGGAGGCAGCCTGGTCCTTCTGCTTCAGCGGATACGCCCACATCAGCCTGCTCCAATCATCCACTATGGTCAAGAAGTACCGCTCCCCTTTGTGCCCCTGAACCGGCAGCGGCCCAACCAAGTCCATGTGGACCAGCTCCAAAGGCTTCTTGCTCCTGCCAGCCACACTATGGAAGGGGAAACGGGTGAATTTGGATAGCAAGCAGATTTCACAGTTGTCATCAGGTGGCTGGCCGTTCAGCTTCAGACCCTTGACGGCCCCATCCTTCTCCAGCTGCTTCAGCAAAGGCATTGCTACATGCCCCAAGCGTCGGTGTGCCGTTGCCCAATCTGTCTCCCCGGATCTGGCCGACACTCTCACACCAACCGCTCCAACAGCGTTGCACTCCCCCTGGGATGCAGACCTCTCTCTAGCCTGCCCCCCACCGTGCCACGCCAATGCCGGCAACTGCCACATGGATCTATACACATCCTTGCTCTCGTGCAGATCCCAAAGCACCCGGTTGCCCAGCTGCCCCTTGTAAGTGCGTGCCCCATCCGTGCTAGTACTCACCCCAGCCTTGGCGAGCTTACGGAGGGAAATGAGGTTGGCCTTGAGGTCGGGAACGAGCAGAACGTCGTGCAGCACCAACGGCTTGCCATCCGCTCCCTTGAATGCAGCTCGTCCCGCACCAGCCACCTTCAACGCATGTCCAGAGGCAGAGCACACCTCAGAGATTGGTGCAGCGCGTAGGTCGTCTAGCAGGTCCTTGCGCGGCGTCATCGTCCACGCAACGCCCGTGTCCAACACCCAAAAGTCCAGGGGATGCAGCTCTGCTCCAACCTTGGCAGAACCGCCTCCTTGCTCCCCCTCGTCTCCAACATGGAAGAACTGTCCCGCGATGCGCTCCTTTTTCTTCTCAGCACCGCCTTTGCCTTTCGGGTTATCGTCGGGCGAATCTGCGACCATGTTCGCGCCGCTTTTCTGGTTGCTCCGTGCGCCGCCATCCTGATGGCGATTCTGGGGGGTCCATCCTTCGGGTTTCTTATAACACAAGAACCAGGGATGCCCCTCCTTCTCACAATACCAGCAGCTCCCTTTCATTTTGCCACCAGCACCCGATCTGCCCCCACGTCCAGATTTCCCACCGCGACCCCAACCGGTACCTCCTTGTTGGTCGTTGGAGTCGTCGTCCTTCTTTGCACCGCGACCAGCACCACGGAAGCCACGTCTTCTGCCACGTTTGCCTCCTTGCATGCCGTAGCCGCTGCTGCCCTCGTCTCCACCCCTCAGTTGGCGGCGACGGAAGTCCTCCTCCAGAATCTTCGTCCTCACCCACTCGAGCGTCCACAAGCTCTGGTTCTGCGGCAGGCTCAATCCGCTCGTGTATTGCAGCCACGACTCCGGCAGCAGCGAGAGCATCTTCAAGCATTTGGTCTGCTCCGGGTAGGTGATTCCCGCGGTTGCCAGCTTCGCGTAGAGATCACGCATCTTGTCCAGAACAGGTTGCACCGGCTCTCCCTTGCTCAGGCGCAGCGCGGACAGCTCCCTCTCCATCATGAGCGTCGCGGCAATGGAGGTTGGGGCGTGCAGCTCCTTCAGCACGGTCCACGCCTTCGGACCGCACTTATCCTCCGGCAGCAGGTGCATGACGTGGTGTCGCTGGTTCAGCTCCAAACTCTGCGACATTAAGTAGTAGCCAGCCGAGGAGCGCTCGTCCCATTCTTCCTGCAGCGTGGGGTCACTCGGTCTAGGCTCCTCCCCAATCATTAGTTTCAGCAATCCAATCTGACGGAAGTAGAGTTGCATTTTCCAGGCCCAATCATCATAGCCCTCACCATTGAACTTCTCGACGGTGAAGTTTTTCAGCACCTCCTTGATCAGCGAGCCCTGGTTTGTTCGCGCTCCCCTTGGCGCCGAAACACCAGAATCTTGGCTGCCGCTACGATCTTGGGCTGAAGATTCACTAGCTCCCGCCGAATCCTTTCCCGCCATAGCTACCTATAACGAGAATCGCTATAACGCAGCTCTGATACCAGCTTGTTGGTGTAAGGGCCTAATAAACTCAGGCTATTAAGACGTTATCCAACTTAAAACCTCTCCTCGGGGTCACCTCCAAGGGTCCCTGGGTGCTTGGTACAAGACCAGCCCCTATCCTCGGGTCCGAGTATGTAGAGAGAGGGATCAAGAGGGACTTAGTCAAAACAGCAAGAGTACCTTGAACGTCGCGCAGCGGGCCGTGCAGACCGTCGATCGGATTAGGCTAAGAACTCGCTATATCGAAGCTCACTCTAAGAGCTTTCAAAAGAGCCAAGTTGCCTCGCGAAAAAGTCTGCCATTACGAAGTTATGGCTCGGACAGCGTTTGCCTAGCGTCGTAGTGCTAGTGTACTAGCGTTGACTCGGTAGCATTCCGCCGTCGCACCGCGTAGAAACGAAATTCCAGCAAGGAAGGAATTCGCTTGAATCAATTTCACTATATCCAGGTACAAACAGAGAAGGAATAAATAGTTCTAACTAGCAAGGACCTTGGGAATCAACCTGGGAACAACCAGGGATGATCCCAAATAATTCCAAGCAACAGAACCAACCTGGCTGGACAAAACAGCAGGTGGTAGGTTGGTAAACAACCTCTGGTTCTGTTTTTCCAACCTGGGAAAACAACAACCAGGTTCAGGTCCTAAAAACAGAACCTGTTTTGTCTTTGCCCAACCAGCCAAATGCTGGTTCCGCTGGTTTCCCCTGGCCCTGTAGCATGCAGATACAGACAAACAACATCCAACCTTCACCTAAATTGTACCCCTATAGTGCCTGCCCTGCTACACTATAGTCAACCAAACAAAACAGTACAATTTTGAGTTGGATAGAACTGAATCTGCGCAATCAATTCAACCGAACTGCAAAGCGTCCATCTTGGGTTCCTTTGCGAGCTCGTCCTTTCTGCTTGCACTGTTCATAGCGCGTACAATGTTGTGCCGAAGCGCACATTGCGCGAGTACCTGCAAATGCATCAAGCGAAAATTGCGAAAGCAAACAAACACACGAACATTCCATTCACACCCAAATGCATTCGCACACGCATACTCGTACAAACAGACGGCAGGATGTCGTGCAATGTGAATTTGCACCCAACACAATAGTGCAGAGAGCACGTGCCCGTGGCATGGCAGCAAAAGGGGGGGTGAATGTGGACGTCGCATGAGTTGGGAGCCGAGGGTCGTGCAATACTCCCTCACGTCAACTTTCCCTGCCCCCGAACGTCAGAACGACAGTCGAGCTAGACTGTGACGGGACCAGAAAATTGAACATCTAGCGCGCACACAAATAGCACAATGCAATTCCGGTGAGAACCCTAAAATGTTTATCGGTTCCCTCTCAGTGTGTTTTCGACCGTCTCATGGGTGCATGTGGCCGTTGAAAACTGTCGCATGAATGTTCGATTCAGATGCATGTGATGTTAGAATCTAGAAGTGAACGAGAAATGTGTGAAACTAGGCAGCAGGGTGATACAAGTAGGAAACCCTAGCAATGTTGTACCCCCTAAGGCTAAACCCACTATAGCCTACACAATAGGAACATATATAATGTTTGACACACCCCCATGGGCTAAGTGGGAGACAACCAGATGGTCACAAGACCAGTCAAAGCAAAGCAAAGCAAGCTCAGGGTGGATCTCAAGGAAACCACACAAATTCCGAGCACAAGCAAGAGGTCACAAGACCAGTTCACATGCAGTTTGATAAAATAACAAGAGGTACAGTGATCACAACCTAGCAAGTGTAAGCATGCAGGTATATATAAATATATAGAGATCACAGTACAAGCAGAGTCAAGAAGTGAGCAAGTGAGGGACAGTAGGCACAAGGCCTAGAACAGTACAGAAACGCTGATGGTCACAAGGCTGAAGCGCCTTGGTGAACACATCAGCAGTGTTGGCCCGAGTGGCCACGTAAGTAAGACGAAGCTGACCACGCTGCTGCAGCTCTCGAGCAAGGAAGTAGCGCAGAGCGATGTGCTTCGTTCTGTGCTCCAGTCTGTGCTCCTCACACAAGGCAATGGCAGCCTTGTTGTCGACGTACAGCACTGGAGGAGAACGAGGCCGCTCTCCCAAGTCGGTCAGCAGGTAGGTGAGCCAGCGTAACTCCTGTGCAGCCATGGCTGTGGCGTAGATCTCAGCCTCACAACTGGAGCTGAGAACAGAAGACGAGCGTGTAGAACGCCAAGAAACTGAACCAGAGCCAAGGCTGAAGGTGTAACCCTGAGACGACCGCTGAGTAGCCTGGTCGTCAGCCCAAGACGCGTCTGAGTGCCCAGTGAGTACAACTCGGTCTCGTCCTCCAAGCACTAGCCCCATGCCCGACGTACTGCACAAGTAGCGCAACACCCTCTTAGCGGCATCCATGTGCTCCTTCCGGTGACGGCCAGGAGCGACATAGCGTGCTAGGATGCTAAGAGGGTATGCAAGGTCAGGTCGAGTGCAGGTCATCAGGTACATGAGGCAGCCCACAAGCTCTGGATACGGGCCACTCGGCTCTACGGACTCATCCGAAGGCAGAGCTGAGAGCGAGTGACCGGTAGGCAGAGGAGTGGGCTGAGGTGAGGAGTACGTGAAGCGGAAGCGCTGAAGGACCTGCTGCACCATGTGTGACTGAGTCAAGGTGATGGTGCGCTGTGCTCTGTCCCGGGTGATCCGCAAGCCAAGATAGCTTGTCAGCTCACCCAGGTCTGTGCACGTGTGTCTCTTTTGCAGCTCCGACTTCACGTGGGCAAGTGCCTCAGTGTCAGCAGTAGCAAAGACCAAGTCGTCTACGTACACGAGAACGTAGAACGGCGGCAGAGTGGTGTCGGTGCGTAGAAACAGCGACGGGTCAGCAGTAGAAGGAGCAAACCCAAGAGCAGCAAGAGTAGTCCTCAGTGTGTCGTGCCACTTACGGGGTGCCTGGCAGAGACCGTAGACTGGCCGCCGGAGGCTCCACTGGGTACCAGGAGGGAACGACCCAGTGAAGCCAGGTGGGCGGCGCAGCCAGATCTCCTCGTGCAGGCTGCCCTGTAGGAACGCAGTGCTGAAGTCAAAAGAGTGGAGCTCGTAGTCACGCTGAGCAGCGACGTGCAGCAGAACCCGAAGAGTGGTCATCTTCGGGGTCGGGGAGAAGGTCTGGAAGAAGTCTACTCCCTCTCGCTGACTGAAGCGTCGTGCAACGTAACGCGCCTTGAAGACAGGCGGAGAACCCGGCGGCCGCTTCACCCTGAAAATCCACATGCCACTGACGATGTTCGCCCCAGGTGGGGGAACCTCGTCGACATAGGTGCCTGTGGACTTCCAGGAAGCCATCTCTGCGTCCATGGCTGTCTGCCACTGAGAGGAGTAGAGACCCTCCATCGCCTCTGCGTAAGAGCGTGGGGTCGGGATGTCTGGTGCATCCGGGTCTCCCTCAGGGGCAATCAGCATGGACACGAGATGAGGTAAAGCAGCGGCAAAGCACTCAAACTCCTCCTGTCTGACCTCAAGGACGTCCGTGCCAAGAGCACACTCACCCCCGACGGACGGAGGACAGACAGACTCAGACTCAGCAACAAGGCTAGCGGCGTAGTCTAGACGACAGGCAGCAGCAAAGTCAACAAGCTCAGCAACTAGAGCAGACGCAGCAGTGGACTCAAAGGAAGGGTCAGTGACAACAGTAGCGAGAAGACGCGTGACTGTAGGACTGGCAGCACGAGCATGGTCTGACGGCGGGTCAGCAACGTCAGGAAGAGAGGACGCAGGAGGAGACGGCAGAGGGACACGCTGTGGAGCAGTGGAAGGACGCAGAGTCATATAGTGAGTGCCAAGTACAGGAGGAGGACGCTGACGCGGAGCACGACGACCAGTGCGGACAGCGCGGACAGGCGACTCTGGACGAGACTCAGGTGACTCAGGACGAGACTCAGGCGACGCAGGACGAGACTCAGGCTCACGACGCTCCGTAAGACCTCTAGTCGGCCCAGCGTAAGGAGAAGGACCAGGCAGCGGAGAGGCAAGCGGTAACTGTGACTGCGACTGGACAGGTGGTGGACTCAATAGGGGAGGAGAAGGACCAGTGGAGGGGGGGAGGCCAAGAACCTGCAGAATGAGCGGAACGTAGTACGGCCGCGGCCGCTCAGCACCTCCTGAACCAGCAGAGACAGCACCAGCACCCTCAGCCCCAGGGTCTCCAGCGACAACTCCCGCAGCACCACCAGTAACCCCAGCAGCTCCAGTACCTCCAGCTCCAACCCCCGCAGGAGCTCCAGTACCTCCAGTACGAGCACCTCCAGAACCAGCGGCTCCAGCAGCTCCAGCACCAGCAGGACCTCCAGTAGCTCCAGCACCAGCAGCACCTCCAGCAGTACCAGCAGCGCCTCCAGCAGCTCCAGCACCAGCAGCACCTCCAGCAGCACCACTAGTAGCTCCTGCACCAGTAGTAGCCCCAGCACCAGGGTCCGCTGCACCAGCAGCAGCTCCAGCTCCAGGGTCCAAAGCACCAGTAGCGCCACTCCGGAGACTGCAGCGCCGAGCGTACCTCTCTCGGAGCCGCTGGGGAGAGAGCGCACCAGCAGCGCCTCCAGCAGCTCCAGCACAAGGAGCACCAGCACCAGCTCCACCTCCAGCACCAGGAGCGTCTCCAGCGGCTCCAGCTCCAGCAGCACCTCCAGCAGCACCACCAGCAGCGCCTGCGCCAGCAGCACCAGCACCAGCACCAGCTCCAGCTCCAGGGTCCGCGGCACCAGCAGCGGCTCCAGCTCCAGGGTCCTCAGCACCAGCAGCAGCTCCAACTCCAGGGTTGGTAGTACCAGCAGCACCACTCCGGAGACTGCAGCGCCGAGCGTACCACTCTCGGAGCCGCTGGGGAGAGGGCGGCTCCCGCCTAGGCGGGGAACCACGAGCACCAGCTCCAGCAGTACCCCTAGCCCCAGAAGCGCCCCTCCTGAGGCTGCAGTACCGCGAGTACCACTCACGCAGCTGCTGGGAAGAGGGAGCGCCTCCAGACGCAGTACGGTCAGTCGCAGCACCCCCAGGCTCAGTACCCTCAGACGTAGCACTCTCAGGCTCAGCACCCCCAGGCTCCGCACCCTCAGACTCAGCACCCCTAGCAGGACGAGAGTCGACAGCTACCTTGACAGGCTCAACCGGGTCTACCTGGGACACACCTGAGGGAGCGGCACCCTGAGGGGGGAGGGGGTCTACCACAGCAGCACCTGGTGCGAGGAAGAGAGGCGGGGGGGGGAGCGGGGCAGTGCGGTAGGGGAAGAGGCGGTAGTAGGGGACCGACTCGTCGAAGGTCACGTCCTGAGAGGGCAGGACACGGCGCGAGGTGGCGTGGTAAAACTGCCAACCAGATGCGTCCGGGACAAAGCCAAGGAAGACACAAGGAACAGCGCGGGAGGAGAGCTTGTCCGCGGACGTATCGCGGACAAAAGCACGAGATCCCCAGACCCGGAAACGCGACGCATCGCCAACCTTCCCCGTCCACAGCAGTGTGGCCGAGGTCTCCGGCAAGGAGACACGTGGCCAGAGGTTGAGCTGATGCGCGGCGTACCGGACCGCAAACGGCCACAGAAAGTGGGGGGAAGCCGCATGGATCAAGGAGGTACGAGCGACCTCCATGACCAAGCCAATGCGGCGCTCAGCAACCCCATTCTGCTGTGGAGAGGCCGGAAGCGTGAACGACTGCTCAATGCCCTCCCCCTGACAGAAGGCCCTCAAGAGGTCGGAGGAAAACTCCCCACCTCTGTCAGAGTGCAGACGCAGAACAGGAAAGTCCGAGTGGAACCTCTCGCTGAGCTGGAGACGGGCAGCGCGGATCCAAGGGATCAAAACATCAGGGACTTCACCCTTGGTGCGCAAGGGGAAGACCGTGGTGTAGCGCGAGTAGTCGTCAACAACTATCAAGAAGTACCTCTCGTGACCCTGTCCACGGACGCGGGCTGGGCCCCACACGTCCATGTGGAGCGTCTGCAAGGGAGCAGTCGTCGGGGGAAACGAGGAGGAGTGAGGAGCGGCGCGCTGCCGCCCCTCGACACAGGGAAGACAGGGAGGAGCAGGCGAGGGTGGGAGGGGAGGGAGAACCCTGGGAAGACCAGAGACAAGGTACCGGGAGTGCATGCCACGAAGGCGCTGCACTGACGGATGACCAAGGCGGTGGTGCCAGAGGACGGTCTCGTGCGCCAAGGAGCGACACGAGCAGGGGGCAGACAGCTGACCTGACGCAGACGCAGACGCAGCTACCTGAGGGGACTCAGTGGTCAGTGTGTACAGGTCCGACCCCGGCTGCCGAGTGAAGGTAGCCAGGTGGCGACCCGTCCGAGCACACGTGCAGTGTGTCACGTGCTCGTAGGCAGGGGTGAACTGGTGGACACCCCCGTCCTGGAGCGCACTACCCGCCACCAAGTTCGTAGAGAACGAGGGGAGGTAGAGACCTGACAGTGTGCCCGACGGGACCGCAGGACAAGGGAGGACAGTGGAGGAGGTCGCAATGACCGGACCCCCAGAGGGGTCAGCGAGGGAGACTGCAACCGGCCGAGCAAGCTGCTCAAGGGCAGTGCGGTCACGGAAGAAACAGCGGGAAGCGCCTGAGTCCAGTGTGAAGGTGTGCAGTGCCTCAGTAGACGCAGTACCAGAGGGCGCAGACTCACGAGTACCTAGAGCAGCAGCCTCACCAGCACCTGGGGCAACAGACACACTAGCACCTAGAGCGGCAGCCTCACCAGCACCTGAGGCAACCGACACACGAGCACCTAGTGCGGCAGCCTCACCAGTACCTAGAGCAGCAGACTGGATACCGGGGTCAGGCGGCACACACAGGTGACAGGCACTCTCAGCACTAGTAGACAATGGATACATGGCAGTGAGGATAGCATCATAGTCAAGAGCAAATATATCTACCCTCTGCCGAAGCAGCTCCACCCAGTCGGGGAGCTCAGCGTCGTCGCCAAACTCTGTACGCCAAGCGTCGCTCAGACGGGCGAAGCAGTGGGACTCTGTGTGACCACGCGTCCCGCAAGGCTGACCGGTCCGGGCACCCGTGCTAATAACGTACGGGCAGCGAGCAGTACTCAGCGACCTTCTACTCTGAGCGTACCACTCACGAAGCTGCTGGGGCGAAAGAGTCTCGCGCGGACGACGCTGCTGCTGCACCGGGCCACTACAAGAAACTCCCGAACTACCCACTCCAGGACGACTCCCACTACGGCCACCCCGACAACCCCAACTGGCGTACCACTCACGAAGCTGCTGGGGCGTGAGGGACACACGTGGACGGCCCTGGAGCTGCATCTGGCCACGCCAGGAGCAGCAGTAGCAGCAGTAGCAGCGCGGGCAGGGCAGTGCTCACCAGTGGTGGGAAGGGCAGGCGCAAGGCGGCGGCGACAGCGGGGCCGCTACAGCTGTAGGGCGGGGCCGGGCCGCGGCAGGGAGCTCCGCGGCAACTGCTGCAGGGCGGGGTCGGGCCGCGACGGCAGCTGCTCAAGGGGCCAGGGGCGGCTCCTGCAGTGGCGGCTGCTCCAGGTGGCCAGGGGCGGCTGCTGCAGGGGCGGCTGCTCCAGGGTCCAGGGGCGGCTGTAGGTGCGGCTGCTCCAGGGGCCACGGGCGGCTGCTGCAGTGGCGGCTGCTCCAGGGGCCAGGGGCGGCTGCTGCAGTGGCGGCTCAGCTGGGGCGACGCGACGGGCTAGGGCAGCCCGCAAGGGCGACGCGACGGGCTAGGGCAGCCCGTAAGGGCGACGCGACGGGCTAGGGCAGCCCGCAAGGGCGACGCGACGGGCTGGGGCAGCCCGCAAGGGCGACGCGACGGGCTAAGGCAGCCCGCAGGGGCGACGCGACGGGCTAAGGCAGCCCGCAAGGGCGACGCGACGGGCAGGGGCAGCCCGCAAGGGCGACGCGACGGGCGAAGGCAGCCCGCAAGGGCGACGCGATGGGCTAGGGCAGCCCGCAAGGGCGACGCGACGGGCTGGGACAGCCCGCATGGGCGACGCGACGGGCTAGAGCAGCCCGCAAGGGCGACGCGACGGGCTAAGGCAGCCCGCAGGGGCGACGCGACGGGCTAAGGCAGCCCGCAAGGGCGACGCGACGGGCTAGGGCAGCCCGCAAGGGCGACGTGACGGGCTAGGGCAGCACGCAAGGGCGACGCGACGGACGACGCGCGCGGCTGTCCTAGGGCGCACGACGGCGCTAGTAGGGGCGCCCGACGGTGCTAGAAGGGGCGCTCGACGGCGCTAGTAGGGGCGCTCGACGGCGCTAGAAGGGGCGCTCGACGGCGCTAGAAGGGGCGCTCGACGGCGCTAGAAGGGGCGCTCGACGGCGCTAGTAGGGGCGCTCGACGGCGCGGCGGAACGGTGGGCCCAAACGATCGTCGGTCCTAGGTCCTGAGCTAGGCCTCTGATACCATGTTAGAATCTAGAAGTGAACGAGAAATGTGTGAAACTAGGCAACAGGGTGATACAAGTAGGAAACCCTAGCAATGTTGTACCCCCTAAGGCTAAACCCACTATAGCCTACACAATAGGAACATGTATAATGTTTGACATGTGAGTGGTTGCACCAGATCTTTCATGTTTTTCGCCCAAATCGACTCCCGTCGCATGGCACGTGTGATGGGTGTGACCAATATCGAATTCTGCCACGCTGGACCGATGATGCTGCATTTCGATGGGGCCCCATCTCAGGAAGGCGATCTTAGGTGTGGTGGAAGTGTGAGGATGAGGGAGGTGGGTGTGTCAGATTTATATGACATAGCTACTGTAGGCTATAGTGGGGTAGCACATATAGGGTACAGTTTTCTAGGGTTTGTATTTGTACCCAACTTTCCCTTAGTCAATTCATTCTCGTTCAGTTTCTCATGGTATCGAGCAGGTTCCCCTGTGGGAACTGTTCCTAGGGCCCACCACCTTTTTTTTTCCTGCCCGGAGCGCGCTCTACACTGCCCGAGTCGCGCTCCCCTCTCTCGACCCTGTCGCGCCGCCTTAGCGGCCCTGTCGCGTCGCGCTTGCGGCCCCGTCGCGTCGCCCTTGCGGCCCCTTCACGTCGCGCCGCCCTAGCGGCCGCGTCGCGCCGCCCTCGCGGCCCCGATCCGCCGCCCTCGCGGCTCCGTCGCGTCGCGCCGCCCTCGCGGCCCTTTCACGCCGCCCTCGCGGCCCTTTCTAGCCGCCCTCGCGGCCTCTTCAAGCCGCCCTCGCGACCCCCCCCCTCCTAGCCGCCCTAGCGGCCCCGTCGCCTACCCCTGCGGCCCCGGCGCCGCCCTTCCCTGCCTCGGCGCCGCCTCTGCTGGCCCCGTCGCCTACCCCTGCGGCCCCGGAGCTGCCCTTCCCGGCCCCGGCGCCGCCTCTACTGGCCCCGACGCCGCTCCACCCGGCCCCGACGCCGCTCCACCCGGCCCCGCCGCCGCTCCACCCGGCCCAGCCGCCGTCCCCACGCGGCCCCGCCGTCACCACCGAGCCGCCGGCGCCGCCGAGCTGCTGCCGAGCCGCCCGATCCACCCGAGCCGCCCGAGCCGCCGCGCCACCTGAGCCGCCCGAGCCGCCGGGTCGCCGAGCCGCCGAGCTGCAGTTGCTGCCGAGCCGCCGTACCGCCGAGCCGCCCGAGCCGCCCGAGCCGCCGAGTCGCCGAGCCGCAGTTGCTGCCGAGCCGCCGTACCGCCGAGCCGCCCGAGTCGCCCGAGCCGCCGAGTTGCCGAGCCGCCGAGCCGCCGAGCCGCCCGAGCCGCCCTGTCTGGTAAGAGCAGGGCCTCTGTCACTGCACTGCCCTTACCCTACTGTTCGCGCTGCTAGTCTACTGCTGTCATGGCTACCCCTAGTGTCCTCGCTTTTGACGCTGAGGGTCGGGCCATTGACTTTGACGTCTGGGTAGATGACCTGCAGCTTTTCCTACAGTGCGATAGGGCAGACGGTCTCTCCCTCTTTGACCTCACCTCTGGTGCCTCTCCTGCCCCTGCTGCTGATGCCGACGCCACTGTTCGCTCACAGTGGGCCACACGCGATACTGCTGCACGTCTTGCTGTGCGTCGCCACCTACCTACCTCTGAGCGTGCGCACTTTAGCCAGTACAAGAGTGCTCAGACCTTGTACGACGCTGTAGTTGCGCGCTACTCCTCCCCTGCCACTGCTGCACTGAGCCGCCTCATGCTACCGTACCTCTTCCCTGACCTTGCTGCCTTTCCCACAGTCGCTGACCTCATTACGCACCTCCGCACTAGTGACAATCGCTACCGCGCTGCGCTTCCTGCTGAGTTCTGCGCCAAGAACCCCCCCCCCATGTACATCACCCTCTACTACATAGTCACCCGGCTCCCTGACTCCCTTCGCGTAGTCAGGGACCACTTCCTCTCAGTTTGCCCCACCACTCTCACCGTTGACCTCCTCGAGAAGGCCCTCCTAGCAGCAGAGAAGAGCATAGTCGCTGTAGGAGCCTCTCGTGGTGACCCTCGCACCCCCGTCTTTGAGGGGTGTTCCCCCTCCCCCCTTTTGCCCTCTGTTGCCTCTGCTGCTGCGGCCGACCTCGTTGGTTTCGAGTCGGTCGGCGCTGCGTCTGCCCCGAGCGGGAGACGCCGCACCGGCAAGGGCAAGGGGGGCAAGGGTGCTGGAGGGGCTGGCGGGGGTGGCGGAGGTGGCGGTGGCGGCAGTAGAGGGGGTGGGGGTGGTGGTGGGAGTGGTGGCGGGGGTGGAGGTGTCGGTGGCGGCAGTGGAGGCGGAGGCGGCGGCGGCGGTGGCGGTGGGAGCGGAGGTGGCGGAGGTGGCGGCGGTGGAGGAGGCGGCGGCGGAGGAGGTGGAGCTGGTCGGGGTGGCGCTGCGCAGAGGGTCGGCTCCGGTGGTGGTCAGCGCCAGCAGCAGCAGCAGCGCACTCGTGACATCCCCCTCCCTCAGCAGCTCCGTGAGTGGTACGGTGCACGCCAGCGGGGTGGGGGTACTGGTCCGTGCACCTACGTCCTACGCACCGGCGACCGCGCGGGTGAGCAGTGCGGGGGTGCGCACTCCACCCAGCGCTGCTTTGGCCGCCTGACGGACGCTTGGCGTCACCAGTTCCCTGAGGCCACTGAGATCCCCCGCTGGGGCGAGCTGTCTAGGGCGGGTGTAGCTGTCTTTGACCTTGACTTTGATGCTATTCTTGCTGCCATGTATGCTGTGACTATTAGTGATGAGGGTGACTGTTACCGGTGTTTTCCGCCCGACCCGGGCATTGAGACTGCTGCTCTAGGTACTGGTGAGGCTGCTGCTCTAGGTGCTAGCGAGGCTGCTGCTCTAGGTGCTCGTGCGTCTGCTCCCTCAGGTGCTGGTGAGTCTGCTCTCTCAGGTACTGCGTCGGCTTCGGCCTCCCACACCTTCACCCTTGACTCGGGGGCTTCTCGCTCCTTCTTTCGAGACCGCACCACACTCACGCCGCTTGGCCGGCCAGTTGCAGTCTCTCTGGCAGACCCCTCTGGGGGTCCTGTCCTTGCTCACTTCTCCACTGTCCTCCCGTGTCCGGCGGCCCCCTCTGGCACCCTGTCTGGTCTTTACCTCCCCTCGTTCTCTACGAACTTGGTGAGTGGTGCTGACCTACAGGATGCGGGGGTTCACCAGTTCACTCCTGCGAGTCAGCGGGTGACCCACTGCACGGACGCTCGGACAGGCCGACACCTGGCCACGTTTACACGTCGGCCGGGGTCGAGCCTGTACACACTGACCACTGCGTCTCCTCCAGTCACTGCGTCTGGTCAGGTAGCTGCGTCGGGTCAGGTGTTTGCTGCAGCGTCCAGGTCTGGTCCTGAGTCTGCCCCCTGTTCGTGTCGCCTCCTGTCTCACGAGACTCTCCTCTGGCACCACCGCCTTGGTCACCCCTCCCTGCTTCGTCTCCGAGGCATGGCCTCCCGTGTCCTTGTCTCTGGTCTTCCCCGGTCCCTCCCTCCCCTTCCTCCGGGGCCTGGCCCTACCTGCATCCCCTGTGTCGAGGGGCGGCAGCGGGCTGCCCCTCACTCCTCCCAGTTTCCTCCGACAGAGGCCCCGCTGCAGACGCTTCACATGGACGTGTGGGGCCCGGCCCGCGTCCGTGGACAGGGTCACGAGCGCTACTTCCTGCTGGTGGTTGACGACTACTCGCGTTACACCACAGTCTTCCCCTTGCGCAGCAAGGGTGATGTCACTGAGGTGTTGATCGACTGGATCCGCGCAGCTCGTCTCCAGCTCAGGCAGAGCTTCGGCTCGGACTTTCCTGTTCTGCGTCTGCACTCTGACAGAGGTGGAGAGTTCTCCTCTGGCCTTCTGCGAGCCTACTGTCGTGCACGAGGCATCCGCCAGACCTTCACGCTTCCGGACTCTCCACAGCAAAATGGGATTGCTGAGCGCCGCATTGGCATGGTCATGGACGTCGCCCGTACGTCTGCCCCCCATTTTCTGTGGCCGTTTGCGGTTCGGTACGCGGCGCATCAGATCAACCTTCACCCCAGGGTCTCCATGCCGGAGACCTCCCCAGCTTTGCTGTGGACGGGGAAGGTTGGCGATGCGTCTGCGTTCCGTGTCTGGGGATCTCGGGCGTTTGTCCGCGACTTGTCTGCGGACAAGCTGTCCCCTCGTGCTGCTCCTTGTGTCTTCCTTGGCTTCCCCCCTGACGCGCCAGGGTGGCAGTTCTACCACCCCACCTCTCGCCGTGTTCTGTCCTCCCAGGACGTCACGTTTGACGAGTCGGTCCCCTACTACCGCCTCTTCCCCTACCGCACTCCGTCCCTCCCCCCGCCACCGCTCTTCCTTGTGCCAGGTCCCCCCCCGGTAGACCCCCTCCCCCCTCAGGGTCCTGCCCCTTCAGGTGTGTCCCAGGTAGACGCAGTCGAGCCTGTCGAGGTTACTGGTGACTCTGGTGCTGCTGAGGGTGCTGAGCCTGGGGGTGCTGACTCTGGGGGTGCTGAGCGTGTGGGTGCTACGCCTGGGGGTGCTGAGCCTGAGGGTGCTACTACTGGGGGTGCTGAGCCTGGGGGTGCTGAGCCTGGGGGTGCTACTACTGGGGGTGCTGAGCCTGGGGGTGCTGAGCCTGGGGGTGCTACGCCTGGGGGTGCTGAGCCTGGGGGTGCTACGCCTGGAGGTGCTGAGCCTGAGGGAGCTGGGCCTGCTCGTGTGGCGTCTGGCGGTGCTGAGCCTGGAGGTTCACCGGGTGCTTCGTCTCGGCGGGAGCCACTCTCTCCACAGGAGCTGCGCGAGTGGTTTGCCCGGCGCTGGAGGCGTGCTGCTGGAGCTGGAGGTTCTTCGGCTGCTGGGGGTGCTGGTGCCGCGGGTCCCGGAGGTGCTCGTACTGGGAGTACTGAAGCTGCTGGGCCTGCGGGTACGACTGGAGCTGGAGCTGCTGAGGGTGTTGGCGCTGAGGCTACTGCTGTCGGTCCTGGAGGCGGTCCTGCTGGGGGTACTACTGGTGCTGCTGGAGGTACTGGAGCTGGAGGTGTTGCTGGCGCTGGTGCTGCCGCTGGGGGTACTGGTGCTGTCCCTGCTGTGTCTGGAGTCGCCGCGCGGCCTCGGCCGTACTTCGTTCCGCTCCTTCAGCAGGTTCTTGGTCTCCCGCCTTCTACTGGTCCTCCTCCTCCCTTAGAGTGTCCACAGCCTGTCCCGTCACAGTTACTATTACAGCCGGCCTCGCCACTGCCCGCTCCTTCTCCCTACACTGGTCCTACTGGAGGTCTTGCTGAGCGTCGTGAGCCTGCGTCTCGCCCTGCGTCGCCTGTCCGTCCTGCTCGCACTAGTGGTCGTGGTTCGCGTCAGCGTCCTCCTCCTGTCCCTGGCACGCACCGGATGTCTCTGCGTCCGTCCACTGCTCCTCTGCGTGCCCCTTTGCCTTCTCCTCCTGAGTCCTCTCTTCCTGCTCTTCCCGACCCGGAGTCGGACTCTCTTCGTGCTGCCAGTCCTACTGTCACGCGTCTCCTTGCTACTGTCGTCACTGACCCTTCCTTTGAGTCCACTGCTGCGCCTGCCCTAGTTGCTGAGCTCGTCGACTTTGCTGCTCGCTGTCGTCTAGACTACGCTGCTAGTCTTGTCGATGAGTCTGAGTCTGTCTGTCCTCCGTCCGTCGGGGGTGAGTGTGCCCTTGGCACGGACGTCCTTGAGGACAGGCAGGAGGAGTTCCAGTGTTTGGCTGCTGCTTCACCTCATCTCGTGTCCGTACTGCTTACCCCTGAGGGAGACCCGGATGCACTTGACATCCCGACTCCGCGCTCTTACACGGAGGCGATAGAGGGTCCCTACTCCTCTCAGTGGCAGGCAGCTATGGACACAGAGATGGCTTCCTGGAAGTCCACAGGCACCTACGTTGACGAGGTTCCCCCGCCTGGGGCGAACATCGTCAGTGGCATGTGGATTTTCAGGGTGAAGCGGCCGCCGGGTTCTCCGCATGTCTTCAAGGCGCGTTACGTGGCTCGTGGCTTCAGTCAGCGGCAGGGAGTTGACTACTTTCAGACCTTCTCTCCCACCCCGAAGATGACCACTCTTCGGGTACTGCTGCACATAGCTGCTCACCGCGACTACGAGCTGCACTCTCTTGACTTCAGCACTGCTTTCTTGCAGGGCAGCCTGCACGAGGAGATCTGGCTGCGTCGCCCACCTGGCTTCACTGGGTCTTTTCCTCCTGGCACCCAGTGGAGCCTCCGGCGGCCAGTCTACGGTCTCCGCCAGGCACCGCGTGAGTGGCACGACACACTGAGGACTACACTTGCGGCTCTTGGGTTTGCTCCCTCTACTGCTGACCCGTCGCTGTTTCTGCGCACCGACACTTCTTTGCCGCCGTTCTACATCCTCGTGTACGTCGAAGACTTGGTCTTTGCCACAGCTGACACTGCTGGACTCGCCCACGTGAAGTCCGAGCTGCAGAAGAGACACACGTGCACAGACCTAGGTGAACTGCGCAGCTACCTTGGCTTGCAGATCACCCAGGACAGAGCACGCCGCACCATTACCCTGACTCAGTCACACATGGTGCAGCAGGTCCTTCAGCGCTTCGGCTTCACGTACTCCTCGCCTCAGGCCACTCCTCTGCCTACTCGCCACTCGCTCTCAGCTCTGCCTTCGGATGAGTCCGTAGAGTCGAGTGGCCCGTACCCAGAGCTTGTTGGCTGCCTCATGTACCTGATGACCTGCACACGACCTGACCTTGCATACCCTCTTAGCATTCTCGCACGCTATGTTGCTCCTGGGAGACACAGACCGGAGCACATGGCTGCAGCGAAGAGGGTGTTGCGCTACTTGTGCAGTACGTCGGGCATGGGGCTTGTGCTTGGAGGGCAGAGTCCAGTGGTCCTCACTGGGCACGCAGACGCTTCTTGGGCTGACGACCAGGCTACGCAGCGGTCGTCACAGGGTTACACCTTCAGCCTTGGTTCCGGCTCTGTTTCGTGGCGGGCTACTCGCTCGTCTTCTGTTCTCGGCTCCAGTTGTGAGGCTGAGATCTACGCCGGGGCCATGGCTGCACAGGAGCTTCGCTGGCTCACCTACCTGCTGACTGACCTCGGAGAGCCGCCTCGTTCTCCTCCAGTGCTGTACGTAGACAACAAGGCCATGCTGGCCTTGTGTCGAGAGCAGAGACTGGAGCACAGAACGAAGCACATTGCTCTCCGCTACTTCCTTGCTCGTGAGCTACAGCAGCGTGGTCAGCTGCGGCTTGCGTACGTGGCCTCTGAGGCCAACACTGCTGATATCTTCACCAAGGCACTTGCGCCTTGTGATCATCAGCGCTTCTGTACTCAGCTGGGTCTTGTGCCTACCTTGCCTCACTTGCTCACCACTTGACCTTGTTTGTACTGTTGCATATATATATACACCTGCTCTTGCTTGTCTAGCCTTATATATATACATATATGTAATCCTGCATGTGAACTGGCCTTGTGGCCTTGAACTTGTGCTCGGAATGTGTGGTGACTTTGTGATCCACCCTGAGCTTGCTTTGCTTTGCTTGACTGGTCTTGTGACCCCTTGTTCTCCCCCACTTTGCCTATGGGGGTGTGTCAGATTTATATGACATAGCTACTGTAGGCTATAGTGGGGTAGCACATATAGGGTACAGTTTTCTAGGGTTTGTATTTGTACCCAACTTTCCCTTAGTCAATTCATTCTCGTTCAGTTTCTCAGGGTGAGTGGTGAGGCTGATCATTTGCGCAGCTTCGATTGGCCGGATATATTTGCTAGATGAGAACGTGGTGAGGTGTGAGGTTTAGATGGTGACGTGTGGCAGTGACTTGGTACTGTACGTTGAAGATTCCAATACAGTCGAAGAAGAGGGGGTGTGGGTTGGGGTGTGGTGTATCGGAACTGGCTTGGTATTTGGCTACATCGGCTCAAGTTAGCTGAGTGAAGGTCCGGGGCGCCACGTCAGTATCATGATATCTGAATACTTGGTGTTCATTGGGTGTGACTTACAACCGCATGCAAGGTGCACATTCTCCGACTGTTGGTTGCACTCCAGCGAGTCTCGTCAAGCTTTGTATCCACGTTACTGTACTCGCAACCGTCGTGAAAGCGTGCGATGTGTTCAGCGATCGCACACAGGTGGAATCACACCAAGAGGGTCTCCAAAGGTTAGATCGTGAACAGGTGTACAGTTCGGTTCACAGGTGTTGAGATTGATGTTTGAAATGCGCGACTCGGGTAACCCATGTATCCAAAATGAGCGCATCAGGAAACCCACGTACCCTAAATGCGCGGCTCGGCTACCCCTTGTATCCGAAGTTTGTGCGAGTTGCAAAATTCAGTCATTGCTTTGTGGACACTTTCCAGATACAAAGCAGCAAGTTTCCTGCAGCTTTCGGAACTCGATTTTGGGGCAAAGACTTTTCCGCGATGGCGAGGTCGACGGGGGGAAGCGAGGGCGACGGGGGAAGGCGAGGGCAACAAACCGGATGCGAGGTCGACGGGGGGAAGCGAGAATGACGGGGGGAAGCGAGGGCGACGGGGGGAAGCGAGGGCGATGGATGGGAACGAGGGAGGCGGAGGGCAGCGAGGGCGGCGGATGGGAACGAGGGAGGCGGAGGAAGCGAGGGCGTGGAGGGGATAGACGGCGGCGAAGGGAAAAGGGGGCGGCGGAAGGAAACAGATGGGAGCGAGGGCAGCGCATGGAACGATGGCGAGGGGGGGGAACGAGGGCGACGGACAATAATTATGGCGACGGACGGGAACGATGGCGACGGGGGAACGAGAGTGACGGAGCAAAGGAGAAGAAGGGAAGCAAAGGCGACGGAGGGAGATGTGAGTCATGGGGAGGGGCGAGGGCGACGGAGAACCCATGTTAACGGGAGAAAGCGAAGGCGATGGGGGGAAGCGAGGGCGACGGGGGAAAGCGAGGGCGATGGGGGAAAGCGAGGGAGACGGGGGAAAGCGTGGGCGACGGGGGAAAGCGAGGGCGACGGGGGAAAGCGAGGGAGACGGGGGAAAGCGTGGGCGACGGGGGAAAGCGAGGGCGACGGAGGAAAGCGTGGGCGACGGGGGAAAGCGAGGGCAAAGGGGGAAAGCGTGGGCGACGGGGGAAAGCGAGGGCGACGGTGGGAAGCAAGGGCGACGGGGGAAGCCAGACTGTCGAGGAAAGCGCGGGGGACGGAGTGAAGCGAACGCGACGAGAGACATGGTGTGACGGGGGGAATCGAGGGCGAGGGGGGAAGCGAGGGCGTCGGTCGTAGCCAGGGCGACGGAGGGTAACGAGGGCTACGCGCACAGACGTGCAAGACTCAGAGATTCGGGTGGGATGGCGTGCGTTGAGTGCGACAGAGGGAAACGTGGGTGACGCGGTGAGGCGTGTTTGATGGGCGGATTCGAGTCGCGTCTCGTAGGTGCATGATAAAACGTAACTCACCTTGTGTGGTGACGTGATTCGTGACAAATGGGAAGCACTACTCGGCTGCTGGGCCCCTCGTGAAGCTTAACTCCGATTAGTTCAGGAAGCTGATTTCACGTAGGTGCAAGGACCTTGATTGCAGTGAGAGCACAGTGTGTGCAAAAGAGCTGCTGAACAACGAATTGAGTTTGGCATGAATCAGAAACAAACATCGAGCAGAAAATGGTGGGGGTGCTATTGAACAACAAGTAGGAACAGCACGAGAAGGATGGCGCCAAAATTACCAAAATGTGAGATACTCGCAACTCGTCAGAAAGAAGCGCTGCGCCACAAACTGCCAACACTTATAAATCAAGCCGCGCAACACACACATTTACGATTTGTACCCTTCACAAACAACATACCATAACAAAACTTTGTGATGGTTACGGAAAAATGAAACAAAATTATCAAAATTACTCATTTCAAGGACCACCTATGCAAAACAAGCTGGAAACAAAATACCAAATAACAATAACGAACGTCATAAAATATAGAAGTTGCAGTATCACATAAATGAAACAAGAATTTAACAATACTATGTTTTCGCACAACCTCAATTATCATTCATTTTATTACCAAACTACATTGTCTCATCTCAGCCGAACAATCCTTAGAAAAAATCATGCTAGATCATAATGATGGTTCAAAGAAAGTTTACGATAAAGTTTACAATACCTCTAAGTTTACGATAAAGAAAGAATCATATGCGTACAACACACTGTACATTACAACAAATATACAGCAGTCACCTAATAAGTATCTTAGCGAAATGTAACCTGATTGATTCAAAACGCAATTAACGAGTATAACATTTAGTTGACACCAACAATGTAACCAGTTCGCAAGCAAAATCGACAGCAAAGCAAAAATCGGCGTGAATCGGCAAACATCATCCAACAGCAGCAGCGAGCCACGTGTAAAACAGTTCGAATAGTCTGCGGACACATCTCATCGAAACCAGCCCGACACAGCCACACCAACGAACTGTAGAACCTCATCCGTTACACTTGGAGCTATGGATGGGCAACACTTGCTGAAAGCAAACGATTTATGGACAGATCCGGAAATTTTCAGAAGCCCAGACAGAAATAGATCGAAACCCATCGTCCGCATTCCCCCCCCTGTCGAGAAGTCACACGGGCAAACCCCTCGGGGCTGTGTTTGGCTGACCCAGGATTTTTCCGATGAAGGGCGACGAAACGACGAGAATGACGGGAATGACGGGAGCTACGGGAACGATGGAAGCGACGAGAACTATGGGAGGGACAGGAGCGATGGGAGGGCTGGGAGGCAAGTCACGATAGTCGTGAATGACGGCTGCAAGGGTCATAACCTGATCAAACGGTGAGACCTGAGGGACGTGGGCTGGAAGTGTTACAGAGAATAACTAGTTGGAAAAAAGAAAACACCAGCGTAGTGTATCATTCATGGAATGACGGGCTAAGGAGCCTGCTATGTCTTGAGTCTAGAGTGGTAAGCAAAGCTTTCAAGTTTCAAGAAGTCTAAACAGTACCGTGTGCTTTTGTTTGTTATGGCGAGGGTTGTTGTGGGATTGCCTGTGATGGTTCTGGCCAATCACAGCCTCGCGCTTCAATTCCCTCTCGGTGGGTCGCGAGGTCGATGCACAACCAAACCAGGTTACCTTGTGTTTTGACGAATTCGAGTTCAAGAATCTTGAACTTGAAGCCTACCATTCTAGACTCGGGCTTTAAGCTCATCCATTTTGCGAGTCTCGTTAATTCCGTTCACATTGATGCATAGGATGCGGAGGTGTGTTGACATGGCAACGATGTGAAGGCCACCGCACGGGAGATCGTACGTATCCACGGCCTAGGAAGGAGGTTGTGACGGGCAGTGCTTGAAAAAGAGGCGAAGCCCGTGAAGTGCTGGTCATGGTGAGGTTCATGGTATCGTGGCGACATTTGGTTGCATGTCAGCATGTTGAAAATGCGTAGCGCTATGGAGTCTGAGAACTGCAAGAGCGGTAACTGTATGGAGTTTGGGGTGCGTTTAGTGTATGTGCGAACTAGCTTTGTGTGAGCATCACCATAGCTACCCCGCAAGGCTGATGGGCAGGCCCTACGTTATCAGGAATTTTTCCCTGAAATTCCTGATTTTCAGGGATTTTTTTTGTACCTATCCTGATTTTCCAGTGTTCAGTTTTCTTAGGGGCTGATCTTTCAGCCTTTAGGTGCCAGATGACTCTGATCTTTCAGGGTTTTTTTCGAAAGGACACTGATCACTTTACGTTGTAACGAATCCGACCCTGAATGCGGTTCCTACACGTGCCGAGTGTAGGTGCCCAGAAGTACAGGGAATATCAGATTCCCACGGTGTCTGGAAAAAAATTCGTCTGGTACTCACCGCCAGCACCACCTGGCGGTGAGAACGAGACAAATTTTCCCCGAGTTTCACAACTGGTGGGCTGTTGAATTTGGCGCGCGTGGAACGAACGTTGCCCAGTTTCGCATCATTGCGTGGGTTGACCAATCACAGGGTTGCAGCATAGCAATGCTGGCAGTGTGCGGTGCGAGGGTGTCTTGCACCTGAAGTGTATCAGCGTTTAGAAAATGGGGACACTGATGCATCAGAGATTTTTAAAAAGTAACACTGAACTTTCAGGGATTTTTTTTTAGAGACACTGATTATCAGGGATTCTACACAAGGGGACCCTGATGCCTTTACGTGCCTAAAAGTGAATCATAGGCCCTGCTGACGGGTGGTTCAAGGCGGGTGCAGAGTGTGAAAAGGTAGCATACAAATAGACCTTGGTAAAGGTACGACCCCTTTTTCGTTTTTTTACGTAAATGAGGAGAGATGTATTACCACTACTAGGCAGTGTTGACAGTTTTCAATGGGAGGGGTGTGAAGTAATATACTGGTAGCAGTGTTTCCAGCTATATTTTTTTACAAGATCTGGAGCTGCAAGGAAAAAGCAGGTCATATCTAGTTAAAGCACAATCACAAGTGAAACCTGTCCGACATGGCAGCGTGTAAAACACTGCCGTGCAATATTGCGGGGTACGCAAACAAGGGGTAGCAAAGGTTACTAGGGTTGCAGGCAAAGGGGGATAGTTCTCCGACGGCGGAAAAACTTCTTGGAAGCCGAAAAAGCAATGCAAGCTGCTTGAAACACAGAGTGAGAGGAGGGGCAGGGAGTAACGCGAGTGAGGATGCGGAGGGCGTGGAAGAAGGAGCAGCAGGGCCTCAGGGCCACCTGAGGGTCCAGGGTGGAGCCTGAGAGGCATGAGGGGGGAAGGCTGATCCAGGGGGACAGCGGGGCGGTATAGCAGCATGCTGAAACGTGGGAGGTCAAGAATGAGGCAAGCGGTGGGAGCCATCAGGGGGGGGCGAGCCCGACCCGGGGGGAGAGGGGGGGACGGCGTCGTAACGACGAAGGGCATGAAACTGGGAGGAGTGGCGGGTTGGAAGCACCGGGAAGAGGGGGGGGGAAGGGTGTTGTGAGCTGAGACAGTGAAAGGTGATTCAAACGTGACAGGGGAGCTAGAGAGGGAGCCAGGGCGGTCCAAGAGAGGTGGCTAGGGGCCCGACGGGCTTCCCGAAACACAAGGCCAAGCGCCAGCAGTGGCAAGAGAGGGGGGGTGAACGCAAAGGCATTGGCCACAGCGATTCACGAGAGCGGACTGGGAGCCTGATCGGCATTCCGAGTCCAAAAACCATGCACATAGGCATGGGTGTTGAGGTGAGGTGGGGAGCAGCGAAGCGATAGAGAGAGCGTCATTGCAGAAAATCAGGGAAAGCAGATGACCATGTGGCTTGAAACGGTACCGACTGAGAGAGGCTGGAGGGTGCGCGGTACTACTTACCCGAGGAGGTGCACGAGAGTGGTTGCGCGGACATGCTTGGGGTTGCCACCGCTGCCAAAAATAGAAGTACGGCGAAGGTGAGACGTCAACGCAGTAGCACAAAGATCAGGAAGGGCGTTGCAGGGGGGCGTGCGGCAGGCTTTCCGTTCCACAGTAGTGGCGCCAACCCGACTCGCGAAGGGGCGACTGGGAGGCGAGGCGCGCGGCCAAGCCTCGTTGTGAACGACGGCATGCTTGGCATAAAAATTGGGAGAGGCGTGAAGGGGGGGCGAACACAAATAGCCGGAGATAGCAGAGAGTTGGGCAAAATCGTGAGGACAGGGAAGCGAGAGGGGGCAGAGCGATGAAAAACAGCGCGTGTTTATACGGCCAATTTCCTGGCGGAGGCGGGGGGTTATCCGTCGGCGTCGGCGCGAGGACATCAGTGGACTTCCGGCGAACCTGAACTGCTCCAAGGTGGCAGCGAGAGCGAGAGCAGATGAGCGAGAGCGGGAGAGAAAAACTGAAAGCATGCGAGCGAGAGCGAGAGCGTGAGGAGCGAAAGGCGAAACTGTTCGGGTTAAGGCGTAGGGTATTAAAATAGGGCGGGTTTGGCCTTGGAGTTGCTACGACTTGAGCCCTGCATGTCGGCGTAAAGTTAGGAAAGGAGATCAAGGTGAACAGCGAAAGCAGACCAAAGAGGAGGACCAACTCACCTGGCGCCGAAACGATGTCGAGTGACGGGAACCAGCCTGATCGGCGACGGTTTGACAGTCGAACGGTGGAATAGGCAAGTAAGCTGGGGCTGTGATTATCCGCGGTAGGTAGAAACCTAGGTGTTAGCCTAGGTGGCGACATAGTCGGGGGTAGGTGGCGGAGAGGTGAGGGGGACGAGTTGAAGGTGTGCAAGAGCACTGTGAGTGAGGCTGAGAGGGAAGGGGTTCTGTGGTACGGAAGGTGGTGGCAGGTCAGATATGTATGACAAAGCTGTACTATTTGTGGTTGGCGGGATGAAGGTAAAATGAATCTCTAGTTCGGGAGATGAAGGTGTAGGCAAGGCATATGGGGATCAGTATGACTATTCGAAACCCTCTCAAACCGTTCTAGAATAAAAAAACGAAACGCCCTGCATCATTAGTAAGGGCGTGTAAAGTTGTAACGCCCGAACCAAATGGTCGCTCTTTTGAGGCTTTTGGGCGAAAGCGAACGCCGTAACCGGTTTGCGAGGTAGACGAAAATTTCGAGGGAATTTACCACATTTCCAACCAAACTTCCGAAACGCCAGACGCACGTGATGACACGGGTGACCAAGCAAGGCACGTTTGGCGCTACTCCGTGAAGTGTGACGGAGCGCTCGGTCAATGTTCACATCGTGCGAACTGCACGATGGTGTTCTAGCCGAAAACTGGTGACAAGGCAACTGTGTTGTCTGGTCAAACGCGGGTTGGCTCAACACATTCGTGAGACTCACATAACATTGTTTGGGGCAACAAGAGCAAACGAAGAAGACATATATCAACCACCTCGACAAAGGGAGGGAACAATTCCTCGTGAACCAACTCCATGGCTTCGCCAGTAGATCACAATAGCGCCCCATTCGGTTCAGGCGTCCACTACACCAACGGTGACCACGCCGGCAACGACAACAACCAGGTTGTTAGAATGATTGGCACGGAAGTTTCCCGAACTACTGACCTCCCCCCACCCATCAGGACCGAAGGTGGCCCTTCGCGCCCTCCGCCTAGTCAGAGCCGTCGTGGTGCTGGCAGTGACTCCTCACGTAGTGGTGGCATCAGTGCCGGGAGTAACTGTCATAATCAGTAAGCGAGAATGATGAAACTAGCAGCATGCAGGAGTACAAGTAGCAAACCCTAATTGGGTTGTACCCCATATGGGCTACCCCACTATAGCCTACACAACATGCAACATATAAGTTTGACACACCCCCATAGGCAAAGTGGGGGAGAACAAGGGGTCACAAGACCAATCAAGAAAAGCAAAGCAAGCTCAGGGTGGATCACGAAGTCACCATGCACTCTGAGCACAAGCAAATGGCCACAAGGCCAGTTCATATGCAGAGTTATATAAAAGAGAACAAGCAGGACAGTGATCACAACCTAGCAAGTGCAAGCATGCAGGTATAAGTATATAGATCACACTACAAGCAAAGTCAAGAAGTGAGCAAGTGAGACCAAGTAGGCACAAGGCCTAGAACAGTACAGAAACGCTGATGATCACAAGGCTGAAGTGCCTTGGTGAAGATATCAGCAGTGTTGGCCCGAGAGGCCACGTAAGCAAGACGAAGCTGACGACGCTGCTGAAACTCTCGAGCAAGGAAGAAACGCAGAGCGATGTGCTTCGTTCTGTGCTCCAGTCTGTGCTCCTGACACAAGGCAATCATGGCCTTGTTGTCGACGTACAGAACTAGGGGAGAACGAGGCTGCTCTCCCAAGTCAGTCAGCAGGTAGGTGAGCCAGCGTAACTCCTGTGCAGCCATGGCCCCTGCGTAGATCTCAACCTCACAACTGGAACTGAGAATAGAAGACGAGCGGGTAAACCGCCACGAAACAGAGTCGGAGCCAAGGCTGAAAGTGTAACCCTGTGATGACCGCTGCGTAGCCAAGCCGTCAACCCAAGAAGCGTCTGCGTGGCCAGTGAGGACAACTCGAGCCCGTCCTCCAAGCACGAGCCCCATGCCCGACGTACTGCACAAGTAGTGCAACACCCTCTTAGCGGCCTCCCAGTGCTCTGGTCGGTGTCTCCCGGGCACAACGTAGCATGCCAGGATGCTAAGAGGGTAGGCAAGGTCAGGTCGAGTGCAAGTCATCAGGTACATGAGGCAGCCCACAAGCTCTGGATACGGGCCACTCGGCTCTACGGACTCATCCGAAGGCAGAGATGAGAGCGAGTGACTGGTAGGCAAAGGAGTGGAGTGTGGCGAGGAGAACGTGAAGCGGAAGCGCTGAAGGACCTGCTGCACCATGTGTGACTAAGTCAAGGTAATGGTGCGCTGTGCTCTGTCCCGGGTGATCTGCAAGCCAAGATAGCTGCGCAGCTCACCCAAGTCTGTGCACGTGTGTCTCTTATGCAGCCTCGACTTCACAAGGGCCAGTCCCACAGTGTCAGCAGTGGCAAAGACCAAGTCGTCGACATACACGAGGATGTAGAATGGCGGCAGAGAAGTGTCGGTGCGTAGAAACAGCGACGGGTCAGCAGTCGAAGGAGCAAACCCAAGAGCCGCAAGCGTCGACCTCAGTGTGTCGTGCCACTCGCGAGGCGCCTGGCAGAGACCGTAGACTGGCCGCCAGAGGCTCCACTGGGTACCCGCAGGAAACGACCCAGTGAAGCCGGGTGGGCGGCGCAGCCATATCTCCTCGTGCAGGCTGCCCTGAAAGAAAGCTGTGCTGAAGTCAAGAGAGTGAAGCTCGTAGTCACGCTGAGCGGCGACGTACAGCAGCACCCGAAGAGTGGTCATCTTCGGGGTAGGGGAGAAGGTATGGAAGAAGTCAACTCCCTGTCGCTGACTGAAGCCTCGAGCAACGTAACGCGCCTTGAAGACAGGCGAAGAACACGGCGGCCGCTTCACCCTGAAAATCCATATGCCACTGACGATGTTCGCCCCAGGTGGGGGAACCTCGTCGACGTAGGTGCCTGTGGACTTCCAGGAAGGCATCTCTGCGTCCATGGCTGTCTGCCACTGAGAGGAGTAGGGACCGTCAATTGCCTCTGCGTAAGAGCGCGGGGTCGGGATGTCTGGTGCATCCGGGTCTCTCTCAGGTGCAATCAGCATGGACACGAGATGAGGTACAGCAGCTGCAAAACACTCAAAGTCCTCCTGCCTATCCTCAAGGACGTCCGTGCCAAGAGCACACTCACCCCCGACGGACGGAGGACAGACAGACTCAGACTCAGCAATAAGACTAGCGGCGTAGTCAAAGCGACAGGCGGCAGCAAAGTCAACAAGCTCAGCAACTAGGGCAGACGCAGCAGTGGACTCAAACGAAGGGTCAATGACAACAGTGGCTAGAAGACGTGTGACAGTAGGACTGGCAGCGCGAGTAAGGTCTGACGGCGGGCCAGGAACGTCAGGAAGAGAGGACGCAGGAGGAGACGGCAGAGGGACACGCAGTGGAACAGAGGAAGGACGAAGTGCCATCTGGTGCGTGCCTGGGACAAGAGGAGGACGCTGACGTGGAACACGACGACCAGTGCGAACAGCGCGAACAGGCGACGCAGGACGAGACTCAGGCTCACGACGCTCTGTAAGGGAGTCTGCCTGCTCAGTGTAAGGAGAAGGAGCAGGCAGTGGGGAGGCTGGTTGTAACTGCGGCTGCGACTGGTCAGGCGGTGGACACAGTAAGGGAGCAGTAAAGCCAGTAGAAGGCGGGAGACCAAGAACTTGCTGAAGCAGTGGAACGAAGTACGGTCGCGGCCGCACAGTGCCTCCAGAACTAGCACCGACAGCACCAGCACCCCCAGCTCCAGGGTCTCCAGCTCCAACGCCTGCAGTACCACCAGCTCCAGCAGCTCCAGTACCTCCAGTACGAGCACCTCTGGGACCAGCGGCTCCAGCACCTCCAGCAGCTCCAGCTCCAGCGTCTCCGACTCCAACGCCTGCAGTACCTCCATCAGCTCCAGCTCCAGTGCCTCTAGCTCCAACTCCTGCAGCACCTCCAGCTCCAGCAGCTCCAGTACCTCCAGCACGAGCACCTCCGGGACCAGCGGCTCCAGCACCTCCAGCAGCTCCAACTCCAGCGCCTCCAGCTCCAACTCCTGTAGCACCTCCAGCTCCAGCAGCTCCAGTACCTCCAGTACGAGCAACTCTGGGACCAGCGGCTCCAGTACCTTCAGCACCTCCAGGACCAGTAGCTCCAGCACCTCTGTCCCCAACGCCTGCAGCACCACCAGCTCCAGCAGCTCCAGTACCTCCACTACGAGCACCTCTGGGACCAGCGACTCCAGGGCCTCCAGTGGTAGGCCCCCCAGCTCTAGCAGCATCACTCCGAAGGCTCTAGCGCCGAGCAAACCACTCACGAAGCTGCGGTGGAGAGAGAGTCTCCCGCCATGACGAGGCACCAGGATAACCTCCAGCAGACAAAGTACCTCCAGGCGCAGCAAGCTCAGGCTCAGCACCCCCAAGCACAGCACCCCCAGGCTCCGCACGCTCAGGCTCAGCACCCCCAGGCTCCGCACCCGCAGACTCAGCAACCACAGGGTCAGCACCCCCAGGCTCCGCACGCTCAGGCTCAGCACCCCCTGGCTTTGCACGCTCAGGCTCAGCACCCCCAGACGCAGCACCCCTAGCAGCACCACCCCTAGCAGCACCAGAGTCGACAGCGACCTCGACAGGCTCGACAGGGTCTACCTGAGACACACCTGAGGGAGCAGGACCCTGAGGGGGGAGGGGGTCTACCGGAGGAGGACCTGGTGCGAGGAAGAGCGGCAGGGAGGGGAGAGGGGCAGTAGAAGTAGCAGCGGAAGCAGTGAGGTGGTGGGCCCACCCACAGGATCGACCCAAGGGGATCGACCTGCTCTGATAGCATGTTAGAATCTAGAATGGAACGAGAATGCATGAAACTAGGTAGGAGGGGGATACAAGTAGGAAACCCTAACAAAGCTGTACCCCCTAAGGCTAAACCCACTATAGCCTACACAATATAAACATATAATGTTTGACACGCGAAGCAAGCTGAAGTTGCTCTGGTAGGTGTATTTGAACATGGGCCATCCAAAAATGCAACTTCGTTCGCTCGTTGGATGCTTTTCCCTACGGCTATAGGGGTCCATGCGCTTCCTTACCATTTGTGGGAAGGCACGGCCGTCATCGCGGGCGCCGAACTTTTCTGTGCGCGCGAACCAAGCTGAAGTTGCTCTGGTAGGTGTATTTGAACATGGGCCACCCGAATATGCAACAGCATTCGGTCGTTGCACGCTTTTCTCTACGCCTACAGGGAACAATGCGCTTCCTTAGCGTTTGAGGGGAGGCACGGCCGTCATCGCGGGCGCCGAACTTTCCTGTGCGCGCGAACCAAGCCGAAGTTGCTCTGGTAGGTGTATTTGAACATGGGCCACCCGAATATGCAACAGCATTCGGGTCGTTGGACGCTTTTCTCTACGCCTTTAGGGATCCATGCGCGCGTTTGAGGGCAGGCACGGCCGTCATCGCGGGCGCCGAACTTTCCTGTGCGCGCGAACCAAGCCGAAGTTGCTCTGGTAGGTGTATTTGAACATGGGCCACCCGAATATGCAACAGCATTCGGGTCGTTGGACGCTTTTCTCTACGCCTATAGGGATCCATGCGCTTCCTTAGCGTTTGAGGGCAGGCACGGCCGTCATCGCGGGCGCCGAACTTTCCTGTGCGCGCGAACCAAGCCGAAGTTGCTCTGGTAGGTGTATTTGAACATGGGCCACCCGAATATGCAACAGCATTCGGGTCGTTGGACGCTTTTCTCTACGCCTATAGGGATCCATGCGCTTCCTTAGCGTTTGAGGGCAGGCACGGCCGTCATCGCGGGCGCCGAACTTTCCTGTGCGCGCGAACCAAGCCGAAGTTGCTCTGGTAGATGTATTTGAACATGGGCCACCCGAATATGCAACAGCATTCGGGTCGTTGGACGCTTTTCTCTACGCCTATAGGGATCCATGCGCTTCCTTAGCGTTTGAGGGCAGGCACGGCCGTCATCGCGGGCGCCGAACTTTCCTGTGCGCTCGAACCAAGCCGAAGTTACTCTGGTAGGTGTATTTGAACATGGGCCACCCGATCGTTGGACGATTTTCTCTACGCCCATAGGGATCCATGCGCTTCCTTAACGTTTGAGGGGAGGCACGGCATTGATCGCGGGCGCCGAACTTTCCTGTGCGCGCGCGAACCAAGCCGAAGTTGCTCTGGTAGGTATATTTGAACATGGCCCACCCGATCGTTGGACGCTTTTCTCTACGCCCATAGGGATCCATGCGCTTCCTTAGCGTTTGAGGGGAGGCACGGCCGTCATCGCGGGCGCCGAACTTTCCTGTGCGCGCGAACCAAGCTGAAGTTGCTCTGGTAGGTGTATTTGAACATGGGCCACCCGAATATGCAACAGCATTCGGTCGTTGGACGCTTTTCTCTACGCCTACAGGGATTCATGCGCTTCCTTAGCGTTTGAGGGGAGGCACGGCCGTCATCGCGGGCGCCGAACTTTCCTGTGCGCGCGAACCAAGCCGAAGTTGCTCTGGTAGGTGTATTTGAACATGGGCCACCCGAATATGCAACAGCATTCGGGTCGTTGGAGGCTTTTCTCTACGCCTACAGGGATCCATGCGCTTTCTTAGCGTTTGAGGAGAGGCACGGCCGTCATCGCGGGCGCCGAACTTTCCTGTGCGCGCGAACCAAGCCGAAGTTGCTCTGGTAGGTGTATTTGAACATGGGCCACCCGAATATGCAACATCATTCGGGTCGTTGGACGCTTTTCTCTACGCCTATAGGGATCCATGCGCTTCCTTAGCGTTTGAGGGGAGGCACGGCCGTCATCGTGGGCGCCGAACTTTCCTGTGCGCGCGAACCAAGCCGAAGTTGCTCTGGTAGGTGTATTTGAACATGGGCCACCCGAATATGCAACAGCATTCGGGTCGTTGGACGCTTTTCTCTACTCCTATAGGGATCCATGCGCTTCCTTAGCGTTTGAGGGGAGGCACGGCCGTCATCGCGGGCGCCGAACTTTCCTGTGCGCGCGAACCAAGCCGAAGTTGCTCTGGTAGGTGTATTTGAACATGGGCCACCCGATCGTTGGACGCTTTTCTCTACGCCTTTAGGGATCCATGCGCTTCCTTAGCATTTGTGGGAAGGCACGGCCGTCATCGCGGGCGCCGAACTTTTCTGTGCGCGCGAACCAAGCTGAAGTTGCTCTGGTAGGTGTATTTGAACATGGGACACCCGAATATGCAACAACGTTCGGGTCGTTCGATGCTTTTCCCTACGCGTAAAGGGGTCCATGCGCTTCCTTAGCATTTGTGGGCAGGCACGGCCGTCATCGCGGGCGTCGAACTTTTCTGTGCGCCCGAACCAAGCTGAAGTTGCTCTGGTTGGTGTATTTGAACATGGGCCACCCGAATATGCAACAACGTTCGGGTCGTTGAATGCTTTTCCCTAAGCCTATAGGAATCCATGCGCTTCCTTAGCATTTGTGGGCAGGCACGGCCGTCATCGCGGGCGCCGAACTTTTATGTGCGCGCGAACCAAGCTGAAGTTGCTCTGGTCGGTGTATTTGAACATGGGCCACCCGAATATGCAACAACGTTCGGGTCGTTGGATGCTTTTCCCTACGCGTATAGGGGTCCATGCGCTTCCTTGGCATTTGTGGGCAGGCACGGCCGTCATCGCGGCCGAATATGCAACAGCATAAGGGTCGTTGGACGCTTTTCTCTACGCCTATAGGGATCCATGCGCTTCCTTAGCGTTTGAGGGCAGGCACGGCCGTCATCGCGGGCGCCGAACTTTCCTGTGTGCGCGAACCAAGCCGAAGTTGCTCTGGTAGGTGTATTTGAACATGGGCCACCCGAATATGCAACAGCATTCGGGTCGTTGGACGCTTTTCTCTACGCCTATAGGGATCCATGCGCTTCCTTAGCGTTTGAGGGCAGGCATGGCCGTCATCGCGGGCGCCGAACTTTCTTGTGCGCGCGAACCAAGCCGAAGTTGCTCTGGTAGGTGTATTTGAACATGGGCCACCCGATCGTTGGACGATTTTCTCTACGCCTATAGGGATCCATGCGCTTCCTTAGCGTTTGAGGGGAGGCACGGCCGTCATTGCGGGCGCCGAACTTTCCTGTGCGCGCGAACCATACCGAAGTTGCTCTGGTAGGTGTATTTGAACATGGGCCACCCGAATATCCAACAGCATTCGGGTCGTTGGACGCTTTTCTCTACGCCTATAGGGATCCATGCACTTCCTTAGCGTTTGACGGCAGGCACGGCCGTCATCGCGGGCGCCGAACTTTCCTGTGCGCGCGAACCAAGCCGAAGTTGCTCTGGTATGTGTATTTGAACATGGGCCACCCGAATATGCAACAGCATTCGGTCGTTGGACGCTTTTCTCTACTGCCCTGCTCCTCTGCTGCCGCACTGTCTCCTCGCCCTGCTGCTGCCCTCGCTCCCACCCCTGCAGCACAGCCTCGTTCCACGTGCTCGCCCTCACGCACGCTCATGTGTGACGCGCCTGCCAGCCCTCCCTCCTCCACGCCGCTGCCCCGCACCACCTCCCCCACGCGCACTCCCCTTGCAGCCGTGCCCGCCCGCTTCTCCTCCACCGCTTCTTGCGGCGGAACGATGTTCACGCGTCCTCCACGAATTCTTCCCTCTCCCATCTCCCACTCCCGACTGTCCCCGCTTCCCCCGCTCTCCACCACCCTTGATCCCCCCGCTCCGCCTGTCCCCGCCGTCATTGCGGACAACTGCGCTGCTGCGACAGCAACACGGCTGCGCTCGCCGCCGAATCGCCAAGGGTAACGGCGGGTGCGCGCGCACGGAGAAAATTCGAAGCAATCGCTCCGGAGGCGGTCGGCAATAGCCCCTCTGGCACGCGGCCGCTGGGGTAAGTGCCTCGCATGCAGCGCGAGGAGGGGTTCGCACAAGCGGGCATCGCAAAAACAGCGAGGGTGGAGGGGTAGCATTACTAATGCTAAACCTAGTACGTTCAAGTGCTTCAAAGCTGCTCGGCGTGAAATGACTTTAGGGTTACACCAGACCTACTTTGCAGCTGCTTTCACCGTGGGCGCTTCGGGAAACAGCGGAATGACACCAGCGCGAATTGATGTTGAGCTTGCGTGGAGGAGTTATATTCGTTCTCGATTCATAGCTACGGGAAAGCTGCTTCAAGCGAAATGCTTTGGCTTCGTGCATTTCCTGTCTTTGGGTTCGCCCATTTCGTTCAATCAAAGGTTTCGGCTAGTACGGTATTGTCTTGCGTTCGAATCCTCGCTAAGGACTTAGTGGTTACGCTGCCTGTTGCTTGTTGTTGCAGGGTTCTATAGTTGTAAATTGCCGCGGATGGGGCGATGCAGGGTTGTGGCAGGCGTTGCTTGCGTCTGGAGTTGGCGCTGGTGCTGGCGGCTGCTGCTGGTGCTGGCGGCTGCTGCTGGTGCTGGCGGCTGCTGCTGGTGCTGGCGCTGGCGGTTGTCACTGGCGCTTGCGCTTGGTGTCGGCGCTGGTGTTGGTGCTAACGCTGGATGAGTCCCGGGGAACTGTCTTTCTGGCGGGTCCTATCCGGGAGATCACGCTACGATACGTTTTCTTTAGCAAATCAACCAATCGAATTTGAGGCATGAAAATACGGAGACTCAATACAAGATATAGGTAGTCAAGTCATTCCATAACACTTACTTACCTACGTCGACTGAACAAAGGCTACCGTAATCCACCTGCCACCTGCTAGTACGGTAAGCTAGTCGTCGTCTTCCGAGGGTCGGCCACCGGAGAAGAGGTAGGAGGCGGGCAGGTGCAGCACGCGGCCCGACATGATGGGCGGCATGGAGCGATCTATGGGCACAAACCCTCGCGAAGGGGGTGACGGGTCGCTGGCCTCTGGGGGCCCGGCGGGGATGTCGCAGTGGGGGCGGGCGAGGGTACCGCAGCAGAAGAGGTGCGCCATGAGGTGCGCCATGAAGAGCTGCATGCGCTGCGGCTGCTCCACGTCCTCCTCCGCTGACAGCATGGGCGGCACCGCCGCGTGCAGCACCGCCTTCTCCCCCTCCGCGTCCCGGCTGTCCCCCTCCGCGTCCCGGCTGTCGGCAGGCAGGCCAGACGCGTCCATCAGCAGCGGGGTCAGTGCCGCCGCCACGCTGCCGACGCTGGGGTGGGGTGGCTGGCTGCTTTGCTGGTGCTGCGGTCAGTGAGAGGTCCCACCTCCCACGCACACCCGGCAAGGAGAACCCGCTTCAGGCACTGATGGGGTCGTAGCGGCTTGCTAATCAACTCTCAATCCAATCGTCTAGGGTGGAACGGGCAGCAAGCAGCAGCTTCGTCACAGTCGCAAGGAGTTGGTGGCACTCCGTACAGCTCCCTGCACTCACACGCCTCTCTGCACTGCGCTGTGCAAGGCCGTGCCGTCACAACGCGGCGACCATCCCTGCTGCCACCATGTGCGGTGGTGCTGCCAGGCTGGAGGTAAGGGGGGTGACTGGAACAAGGGGCGGATGAAAGGGGATAGGTGGCACCAGAGCGAGTGAATAAGCATGGGGGAAGATACGAATGAGGAGAGTAGGCACTAGGAGAGTAGGAATGGGAAGACTAGGCATGGGGGAGAGGAGGCGTGGGGAGGGTAGGGAGGGAGAAGACATTGGAGGGTAAGCATGAACGTGCCGTGCCAGGATGGGTGGGTGTGATTCAGGAGCAATGGCCGCAGCGCGTTGGCCAAGACCAGTGTGGTGTCATGCTCACGTGGTGCGCCATGATGGCTCAGAGCATCTTCGGTCATCGCCCAAGACATGAGACGAACGACGCGCACGCACGCTAAGATCACGACATGCACCCAACACGCACGATACAACTACGAAATCAACCCCGATTTGTCCCATCGTTGCGACATGGTGAGCTGGAGGAACGGCGTTACCAGGTGAGAGGCGAGAATAGCGCGCGCCGAGCGAATCTATAGGACTTGGATCAGCCGCGCCGACAGTGGATTGCCCGCGACTGCCGCTGCCTCGCGCACGCAGCCGCCGATGAACGTCGAGCGCCAAACGAGAAGATAATATCGATGCTTCCCTCCTGTTGCGCCTCACGTGCTGCTTGTTTGCCGCGAGTCTAAAAATGAAAACGACATGTGACGACAGTAGCTGAGAGGAAATATAGCAGTGGTGGCTGATGGGAAGGGGGAGAAGAGACAGCGCCGACAATATGTGTTGGGTTCCCCTCAAGCCCTCAATTGCTCCGTACCTCCACCCAACCTGGCTGGTTTGGGTGGAAGGGAACCTCGTCGTCTAGACTCGGAAACTCTGCGGGACAGCAAAACAAGCCCTTGGAAGCACTGTAGCTCAGGTGGTAGTGGCGAAGGGCGATAGAAGGCGAGAAGTGTTGGCGAATTGTCATGGTCTTCTCCAGGTTCGCACACCGTAGTAGCCAATCAAAATGAGGGTATTGACGAAGGTCGAATGTTTACTTGTTGCCCTGATTTCGCGAACCTCGATATTGGTTTCTCGAATGTCCCATTTAAACCGAAGCAAAACATCAACCTCGCTAATCATTTTGAACCACAAGACCAACTTTTTGAACAACCTCGCCTTTGTCCGCCTTTCCCATTCCGCCACCCCACCCCACCCCACCCAGAGAGGTAGAGTCCTGAGATGAGGTCCCGTTGGTTGCTCAGTAATTATCTAAGCGACGACCAGGACTTTCCGCTTCGCAAACATACAAAGATAAATCTTCTGCGCATTGCGAACCGCTTTGACCGCTGCATCAATCGCGGCGGTGCACGCTAAGCGCATTGTAGCGCGCGACGCGGCAGCGCGCGAGCGGCATGTCGCGCATGGTGCAGTGCCCGCGATGCCGCGCCATCCTGCAGGAGCCGCCCATGGGGCACCCCTTCTACAAGTGCGGCAGCTGCCTCACCGTCCTGCAAGGTGCCCCCTCCGCTTGCCCTCCCGCCACGCCCCTCGCTTGCCCTCCCGCCCCGCCACCCGCTTGCCCTTCCGCCCCGCCCCCCGCTTGCCCTCCCGCCCCGGCTCTCTCCTCCCCCACTTCGTTCGCTCCCTGCATTCTCACCTTGCAAACCCGTTCCGTTTTCTTTCGTCCGACAACTCCCCTTGCTTTCCCCATCCTCCCCGCTCCCCCCTCTCTCCTTCCCCCCGCATTTCCGCCCTCGTGCTCCCGCCATCAGCGAAGCACGCGGTGGGCGTGGGGGGTCCGCGTCATCCGGTGGGCGTGGACGTGTCGCTGCCGCGCGCCTCCTCCTCCGCCAACCTCTCTACGCCTTCCGCTGCAGCACCGCGCGGAGAGGGCGAGGGGCAGCGGGAAGCCGCGGGAGTAGCGGGTGCGGGCGGCGAGGGGGCGAGGTTCAGCCATGACTACAGCAGGGGCGCTGGGGGAGGCGACGCAGAGAGGCATGCGTCGCAGCAGCAGTCGCAGCAGTCGCCGCAGCAGTCGCCCGCGCACGCGATGGTGCCTCGCCAGCGCACCATGCCCTCGCGCCTCTTCCCCGCCGCCCACTCCGCCCACGCCCCCTCCCCCTTCTCCCTCGCCGCGCCCTCCTCCCCCGGCCTCAGTCGCCCTTGCAGCACTGACAGGCCCGCAACGCCAAGCGAAGCAGAGGGGGCGGAGAGCGACAGCGAGCGCGCGGCGCAAGGCGTGCTCCCCCGCCAGACCACTCTCCCCCCGTGCTTCCCGCACGCCTCCCGCTTCGCACAGCCTCTGGGCCAGCCGCCTCCGGGCCTGCGCACGGCCTCCCCAGACCCGCGCGCGCCTGCAGCAGCGGAGGCGAGCGGGGGGAGAGAGCGGGGCAGTGGGCCGGAAGGGGGGGAAGAGGGCAGCGGAGGCGAGGAGGGGGAGGACGTGGCGGAGCTGCGGCGGCAGGTGACGATGCCAGGGGGGGCGGCGGGGGAGGGCGGGCGGTGGAGGGAGATGGGCGCGCCGAGCAGAGGGCTGCTGAGACAGCTGACAGACCCGCAGGAGAACCGACCCACCGCCAGAGTGGTGCAGAGCGGTGAGGCTGGGGGGGCGAGCGAGGGGGCGGACCGGCAGGAGAGGGAGGGCGGAGGCATGGGCATGGGCATGGGCGCGGGCAAGGGCATGGACGCGAGGGCAGGCGAGTGGGGTGAGAGTGCGTCAGCAGCAGGGTCGAGCGTGGGGGCATCGCCCTCGCTGCTCCACATTCTCACGAGGCAGCGGTCACAGCACAGCAGAGCGGGCGAGCAGGAGCGGGGCGCAGGGCGGGGCGAGGAGGACGAGGAGGAGGAGGAGCGCGGGATTGGAGGGCCGAACAGAGCGGCAGAGAGGGGGGGAGTAGCAGGCATGGGGGGTATGAGCGGCGGAGGGTGTGGGGGAGGGGGGAAGGGCAGGGGCAGTCATGAGGGGCCGTACCTGGTGCGGCTGAAGGGCGAGGACGAGGGGGAGGGGCAGCCTGGGGGGCGCAGTGAGTGGCGTGGCGGCAGCGCCGCCAGCAGCAGGCTCTCTTACGACTCAAACCCTGATCTGAGCATGGCAATGAATGGCATGAGGATGGGCATGGACGATGCGGGCATGGGCGTGGATGGCATGGGTGCACGCAGCAGCAGCAGCAGCAGCAGCAGCAGTGCGCTCATCCGCCAGCGCACCATGCCTCTGCCCTGCCCCGCCCACCGTGCACTCTCTGCTGCGCCCTCCCTCCCCCACGGCCACTCCCCCACGCCCTCCCCCATGGTGGGCGCAACACACAGCGCGGGCACCAGCGCGGGCAGCCCCTATGCCTCCGCGGACGCCCCCTCGTGGCTGCCCCGCCAGCACACCATGCCCGCCTCCCTGCCCCCCCCTGTGCCCGCCCCTGCCTCCCCCGCGCCCGCCTCCCCCGCCTCCGCCTCCAGAACCGCTGCAGGGGCAGGGGCAGGCGCAGGGGGAGGCGCAGGGGGAGGCACAGGGGCGGAGGCGGGCGGGGCGGGCGGGGGAAAGGGGCTGAGGGAGCGGAGGCCACTGGCATCGAAGCTAAAGGCGCTGCTGGAGTTGAAGCCGCTGAGAGGGGCGGGGGGGGAGGGCGCGGGCGAGGGGGGCAAGGGGGCGAGTGCATGGCGGCTGGGGGCCGTGGGGCAGGTGAGTCCCCTGCAGGGCGCTGCCAGGTACGTGCAGCAGGCCTTCGCCCCCCGCTCGCCCAAACCCGCCAAGGCAGCGCCGGCGCAGAGGGAGCGAGGCCGGGAGGGAGCGGGTAGTGGAGGCGTGGCAGGAGGGAGGGGGGAGGGCGCGGAGAGAGGGGTGGGGAATGGCGTGGGCGAGGGGATGGGGGAAGAGGAGGAGGGCGAGCAGTGGGGGATGCAGGGGGTGGTGGCGCGGAGGAGGGGGGGGGTGGAGGAGCAGGAGGTGTGGAACAGCGGTGCTGTAGCCATGTCGGAAGGCAGAGGCATGGGGGCAGGGGGCATGCAGCCGCACATGGGCGTGGGCGTGGGGATGGGGTTGCAGTCTTATTCCATGCACATGGGCCCTCCCAGGGGCGTGGGGATGGGCATGGGCTTGGGGGTGCAATCGTATTCAATGCACATGGGTCCGCCCACGGGTGTGGGCGTGGGCGTGGGCATGGGCGTGCAGTCATACTCCATGCATATGGGCATGCCCTTGCGCTCCGCCTCCCATGCGCAGCCCATGGCAGGGGACTCGGGCATGGGGACGGGCATGGGTGGCGGCAGGAGGAGCATGGGGGGAGGTGGTGGGGGTGCAAGGGAGGAAGCAAGGCCGGCGGCGGGGGAGGAGGCGTGGGGTGGTGGGGAAGTGTACAGGAGGAGTGCGAGCTCTAGGGGCCTCGAGGAGGGTGGGGCCATGGGGGCAGTGGGGCAGGGAGGCAGCAGGGCCATGGCTAGCGCGATGGGCGGGAGGGAGGCAGGGGGGTGGGGCAGTGGGGACGCGAGGAGTTGGGGCAGTGCAGGCAACGTGGCAGCAGCAGGGCGAGGGGACGCGTATGGGGCGGAGCAGAGCATGGCATTGCACTCTGACGCCCATGGTGTGGGCAGCGCCCCGCCCCACCAGCAGCAGCAGCAGCAGCAGCAGCAGCAGCAGCATCTGAGAATTGTCAAAAGTGATACAGCAGCGGGACGAATGGAGGGCGAGCGAGCAGCAGCGGCGGGTGTGGGGCCCACAGGCAGTGAGGGCCAGGCGTCGTCCCAGGTGCCACCGGACTTGCCGTGGCTCCCCCCGCCAGACGCCCCCCAGTTCGTGCAGGTCAGTCAGAGTGTGGGCGCTGATGGGCGCTGTTGGGTAGTGATGGGTTGTGGTAGGCGCGCCGCGCACATGAGCGCCGGCACTCTAAACGCTCCAATATCCCTCCACCTGCCACCTGCCGCCTTCCTGCGCCCATCACTCTGCCTCCTTCACTACTTTGCATGCCTCTTTTTAACTCTCACCCTTTTCTCCGTCACTTCCTTCTGCCTCTGCCGCCCTCGCCCCCTCGCCCCTTGGTCTCCCCTTCCCTGTGCACTGCAGTGCCAGCACTGTGGGCAGACGCTGGCAGTGCCGCAGAATCTGCCAGCTGCCTCGCCATCTCTTAAGTCGCCCCTTTGCCCCCTCATCCCTCCCCCTTGCGCCCTGCAGTGCCAGCACTGCGGGCAGACACTAGCAGTGCCGCAGAATCTCCCACGCAGCCGCAAGAACAAGATGGTGCAGCGCTTAAGGTGCGGCAGCTGCCTTGCCATCTCCTCCTTCGCCATCCCCCCGCCCCCTTCCTCCTCTGACTCTCCCTCCTCCGCCTTCCCCGCCTCCCACTCCCTGCCCCTCCACCTCCACTCCTCCCCGTCCCACGCTTCCCCGGAACCCACCCAACCTGCTCGCCCTCCTGCCTTCACCCCACAACAACCACAATACAGCCAACAGCAGCAGCAGCACCAGCAGCCACAGTATAACCACCAGCAGCAGCAGCAGCAGTATAGCCAGCAGCACTATAGCCAGCAGCAGCAGGTGCGCATGAGTGAGAGGGAGTGGCAGCAGCAACGGCAGGCGGCAGGCCCCATGAGCCGCTCCTCCTCCTCCCCAGGCATACACCCCCACGCTGCTGCCTCCCCCGCCCTCTCCTCCTCGCCCTCGCCCCTCCACGTCCCCCACCACCACCTCCCCGCCGCCCCCTCCTCGCCGTTTTCCTCCGCTCCACCTGCTGCTGACTGGACACCGCCCCCTGCTGACTGGACGCCTCCCCCTGCTGACTGGACGGAGCGGGCAGCTGATTCCCCCGTGATGAAGCGCCTGCAGAACGGGGCGCGGGCGAGAGGCACTTGGGAGGAGGAGGCGCAGCAGCGGGGGGCGGCGGCAGGAGCGGGCGGCTGGCTGCAGGGCGGACTGGAGGAGGAGCTGGGGGCGAGGTGGCAGGGGGAGGGGCAGTGGCGGGCCGGGCGGCAGGAGTCGTATGGGAGTGGGAGTGGGAGTGGGGGGGAGGCGTATTGGGAGGAGGGGGGGTCGTATGGGCGGGGCGTGGTGGTGAATGGCAGCCCCATTGCTGATGGCCTCGTGGCCCAGGCTGAACTCACTGCCGGCCCCATCCTCCCCGGCCACTACTGGTATCACCCACCCACTCATGCCCGCCTCATGCTGCTGCCATGCCACCATTCTTTTTCCGCCTTGCACGGTGCCCCGTGAACCTTGCACCTTGCGCTTTGCCTATTGCGCCTTTCACCGTGCATTGACACACACCATGCATTGCCGCTGTCCTCGTGCCGCGCCTCTCACCTGCGGCACCGTGCCACCCACCATTCTTCCCTCCCCCTCTCTCCCAGGTACGACCACAGAGCTGGCTTCTGGGGGGTCGTGGGCGGCCCGTGTCTCGGCATCATCCCCGTAAGCCATCCTTGCTCCCCCTCCTCGCACCACCCACCTATCACCCTCCTGCTACCATCGCTGTCACCCCCCTGCTACCGCCTCCTGTGAGTCGCACCACTCCCATCCCAAACCCCCCCTCCCTCCTGGCACTCCCGTGCGTGCGTGTGTGTGCGTGTGCGTGTGTGTGCATGCAGGCGCGTCTGCCGCAGTTCCCAGAGGTCATGCAGCGAGAGTGTTCGGGCGGCAGGACCGGAGTGGTGGTGAACGGCAGGGAGCTGCAGCGCCGCGACCTCGACCCCCTCGTGCGCCGGGGCGTGCCCGCTGTGCCGCACCGCGCGTACCTGCTGGACCAAGACGGCCGCGTGCTCGATGCCGCCTCCGGTGCCCTCGTCGCCAACCTGGGGCCCCTTGCACCGTCGTGAGTCGCCCTCACACCCCGCCGTGTTGCTTGGCGGTCACATGCCCATCCTCCTTGCATGCAAGCTCTCTTTGCAGGATTCGTTTCCACTTGCTTACTCTCAACGTAGATGATGTTTGTTGTAAGGTGACTGTGCATGCTCCAGATGCAGCTGGCACATGGTTCTCTCTTTTCAGTTGCACCGTATCCTCGTGCTCCTCCCTTCCCGTACAGGCTGAAAACTAAGCGGGGGAATGGCATGTTCACTCCACAAACAAACTGATTATTGGCTTGTGTTTAGAATGGGTCAGAATCCAAGTGTTTTGTGTAGGTTGCCCCATCACCTTGCAGTTGAATGAAGCATTTGAGAATAGGCAAATCATCTTCTTTCTTGTAGTTTTGTAATGTTACCTTTTACTAAAAATATATACCCTATACGTATCACACATCGATACACTTGCTCCGAACTGTTCTCGACGATGCGCGGGAAATTTACCCCTCGTGAATCAAAGCGCGACGCGGTCAGTACTCGAGGGGTTCCCCTGGGCTTGCCCTGGATCAGATCGTCAAATCCTGAAGGTTGTCACCGAGCCGCATGGGAAGGGGCGGTGGCAGAAAGCGACCTGACATGTCAATGTCGAGGCGAGGTAAAATCCAGAATTCAGTCAGACATTTCTTTTCTCCCTCGACCTACTCCGTTCTGTTTTCAAGGCTCCACGATTTCAAAAGGCCGCCACTTGGCTTGTTTCCACTTTCACTCTGGTTTGTCTCAGTAGATCGGGTTTGCTAGCTTGCTTTTGTTGCTGATGTTTCTTTAGATTTGGACGTGATGGCAGCAGCATATAAGTCAGGTAGATACGACGGATATGGCGTCTCATTCGATTCGCGATCGGGGTATTACGAGACTCCGCAGCGAGAAAGAGACGGCGCGATGTCTGCCTCGGACGAGGAGAGCCGTTATTGCAATCTTAAAGCGGACGCGCAGGCAGCAGCATGGAACGCATCAGCAGAGCCAGCGGGACCATCGCCATCCTTGGCAAAGGCAGCGTCGTGGCTCATGCGCAAAGGCAGCCCGCCTGTCGATGTCACACCGCCCGGCCTCCTGCCGGCGTCTCCGTCTCACAGCTCAGACGGCCAACCGTCCGCTCAGTCGGTAGACCTCGACATGGACGTTGGGGGGGCAGCAGCGGAGCATCCGGTGGGGCGGTCAAGCGCTGTGTGGCTGCCTCTGCCGTCGCCGCGCGTGCAGGAGGAGTCCGCCGGCTTGGTAGCGCATGAAACGAGGCGGCAATCATCGGGGTTGGTTGCGCGGAAGCAGCAGAAGAGCGAGAGCAGAAATGTTCCCTGGTCGTTTCACCAGCTGCTTCAGGCGGACGCGACGAGCGAGGAGCGCGTGGAGGCAGCGGAGCAAAGAAAGCAGATCCCACGGCGAAAGTCGCTTGAGACGAGACGGGTGAGCAGAGAGGCACGTGCTCGACAGCAGGACAAGGAAGTCAGGGCGGCGGCGCGCGATCACTCGTTAGAAAGAATAGCGCGCCACCGATCAGCGAACGTGGATCGGAACCGTTCGATCCAACTAGGTAGCACGCGAGAAGCACGGACGCGTTGGCCGCAGCGACGAAGCGCAGCTGAGCGTCGCGCGGACGACAAGGCAGCGGCGAGTTCGGACAGCTCGTCCGACAGCGAATGCGAAAGTAGAGTCGAGGGCGCGCGCAGGGGGCAGGAGGGACGCGAGAGGAAAGGAAGAGAGGCGACGAACGATAACCCAGTGGGGGCTATGAGGGAAGGAGGCAAAGCAACAGATTTCCTGCACGATGGGTTGGGGGACGCCGTGAGAGAGGAGTGGGGCACGCGAGACGAGGGGGTGGAGGTAGAGGGGCCGGAGGACGGGGGGCGTGATATTGGCATCTTAGTGATGGGGCACCCCGTTCTGCCGCACGACGTGCCTGCACGCGGCGACGCTGAGCACTGGGAGAGCCATGCGGCGGGAGAGAGGGCGGGAGTGCGCGAGGGGGAGGGGGAGATTAAAGGCCAAGTTGAGAACGAGGGCGCGGCGGTGCGGTTGGCGGGGTTACTAACGGACGACATGTTGCAGTGCAGCTTCATGGACCCGGGCAAGCGCGCGCTGGGCCTCGCGCACGACCACGACGACGTCGATGGCGAAGCTTCTCACGACCGCCGTGCGCGTGCCAGCGCCAATGATCATTTGCAGGCATCGACTCATGGGACCAGCGATGCCGCCCTCTCGCACCACCGCCTCTTTCCTCCCCTCTCCCACGCCTCGCCTGCGTCTGCGCCCACTCTCCATAACTCCTTGCCGAGCGCCATCGATGCCCCGCGAGGCGGTCTCGTGTTCGGCGTGCCCGTGTCCGCCCCGCTCCTTGCCTCCTCCGCTTCCCTACCGCCCTTCGCCCCCACCGCCAATTCTTCCGCCACTTTCGGAGCGGCCGCGGTGACGCGGCTGCCGCTGTCGGTGCTGCAGCACGGGTCGCTCGTGTGTCTGCTGGCCGGCTCCTCGCGACTGGCGGCCGTGCGCTATCAAGGAAGGTACGTCCGCCAGACGACACGCCGTGCCGCGTGGGACAGACGAACGCGCGTGCGCTCTGCGTACTGACGCCTACGAAGCCGAGTGACAGCACTTGCAGGCACGGCCACTTTTCCGACTCATTCGATCTTATCGTAGCTTTCCCCTTTTTTCGCCCTCCCCTTTTCCCCGTGCCATCCACTGACGGCTGGCCGGTAGGTGGGAGCTGGGCACGCCGACGCCGTCAAACGCTGACGACAGCTCCAACCCCCTCGCGGCCTCACCCACCGACCCGCTCCGCCGCTCCGCCCACGCCGCGTCGCTGGCTGTGTGCGCGTCGCTGACGGGCGGGTTGGGCCGCTGGCCGCTAGACTGCCTCTTCGTGCTGCTCGTCGTCGCGCCCGCGTGCATCGCGCTGCGCTCCCTCGCCGCCGACGGCCGCTGCCTCTCCGCCGCGCTGCTGCCCGGCGAGCGCGACTCGTTCCGCACCTGGTGAGCGCCGCGTGGGGGGATCGTGTGGGATTAGACGGGGGAAGTGTGTTTTCATGCCTGTAGAGGCGGCGCTGAAGTGTATCATGTGTCGTACGGCTCGTCAAACCTCACGTGCCGCTCACTGCCTGCCGCCCCGCTGCCTGCCGTGCTTGCCGTGTGCGCGCAGGTCCGTGGGCGACGCGGAGACCTGGGAGGTTCTGCCCGCCGGCGCCGTGGGGGAGGGGGTGGCGGAAGCAGGGGAGGCGGGCGACGGGAGTGCGGAGAGCGCAGGCGGGTGGAGCTGGGGGAGGGAGGGCGTGGTGGAGGGCGGAGTGCTGCTGCGCAGCTGCGCCAGCCCCGCGCGCGTGCTGGACGTGGCGCTGTTCGGGCTGCTCGCCAAGACTCTCTCCGCGTGGCGCCACGTGGAGGCCGCCGCCGCCGCTGCGCCGCTGCTGCACCACCAGGTGAGTGAGGGCGAGTGGGAGCGAGTGAGGGCGAGTGAGAGCGAGTGTTAGCGACTGGGCGTGAGGGGTGCGGGGGCGATCGGCCGCGTTCCTCGCACGAGCTGTGCTGTGTTATGCAATTCTGTGCTGCCATGTGTCGACGTATGGTGACGTGTGCTCATGCGTTACCGTGTCTTACCGTCTGTTGCCGGGTGTCATCATGTCTCAACATGTGTCGCCATGCGATGCAGGTGAAGCAGCTGCAGCAGCGAGTGGGCGACGAGGAGGCGGCGAGGCGAGAGGCGGAGGGGGCGATGGAGGAGCGGCGGCAGCGGTGGGAGGAGGAGAGTGCGCGCATGCGCGCAGAGGCGGACGAGCAGCGGGACACCATCGAGCAGCTCCACGTCCAAGGTACGCCCGCCCTCGGCTGCTCTGCGCGCAGTGCTCTGCGCGCCCTCAACTGCTCTGCGCGCGGTGCTCCGTGCACTGCGCGCGTCCGCGCTGTCATGCGTGTGAGTTCTCCAATGTGAACGGGACTGCGCTGCCGTCTGCTCTGCTCTGCTCTACTCTGCGCTGCCATTCCTCGCTCTCCCTGCATCTCCCTTCAACCCCTCAACCGCTCTCACGCATGTCTCCCGACGCCGCTTCCCCAACCCGTCACCCCCCTTCCGCAGTGAATTCGCTAGGCGCGGATCTCGAGCGCGCCGTGACGCTGCTTGAGGCCGCCAGGCCCGCGCGCAAGGGGGCGCGCGGAGGGCCGCAGCGGGGAGCGGAGTGGGCGGAAGTGGTTGGGATGGGGAAGGCGACTGGCGCGGAGGGCACGGGAGGCAGTGCGGGGAGTGAGGCGAGGGGAGGCGATGGCAGGGGACCGGCGGGTGCGGACGACGAGGGGGAAGATGCGGGCGAGGCAAGGTGGGCGGATGTGAGCGGCGGAAGCGGCAGTTTCGCTTCCGCCACTCCCCATGCCCCACCCAGCTGTGCGCCTCCCACTCGCGCCCCTCCCGCCCCCGGCGCCAGTCACGGAGCGCCGCGGGAGGGGCAGCGCGACAGCCGCGGCGGCGGCAGCAGTGGCGCTCGCTCCCCCGTCACCAGCGGCAGTTCGGCCGTGGCTCGCGCGCTCTCCGCCTCCTCCGCCTCCCCCTCTGACTCTGAGTCCGACTGCGGCAGCGGCGCTTCCCCCGGCCGCCGCAGACCCTCGTACGTCATTGCGGAGCAACCGCAACAGCAACCGCAGCTCCGCGCGCCTTACCGCCCAGCCAGCGGCGGCGGCGACAAGTTTTGGCAGGCGGCACGATCGGTGGGTGGTAGGGGAGGCGCGGAGACGCGGAACGAGAGCGATGCGGCTTCGTTACGGGCCGAGGGGAAGGGTGGTTCGCACGGCGCGCAGGGCGCTTCAGCCGTGGAGTTGGGCGTGTTGCTTCGCCGAACCTTCTCTCCCATGCGCGTCCGCCGCAGCCTCTCGTCGTCGAAAGGGGAAGCGGGCGCAAGCCGCGGGGTGGGGGACGGCGGAGGCGCGAGAAGCGCGCTGCAGGACGTGATGGGGCGGGCTGCGGGGGCTTGGGGGGCAGGGGGGGCGCGCGTGGGAGAGAGCGCGGAGGAAGGGCTGCGGGGTGCGAGGCATCCCGCGAGGGCAAGAGACGAGCGCGAGGGGGCGCAAGTAGGGGCAGGGGGAGCCGGAGAGGAGGCGGTGGGAGTTGGGCTGAGAGGAGAGGGGGAGGCTCGCACGCAGCACGGGGAGGGCGGGGAGGGGATGGGCGGAGAGGGGGAGGGAGCTGTGCGGGGTATGGCGCAGCGGGCGCAGCATGGGGGGCCGGAGGCGTGGGTGGCGGAGAATCAGCGCGTGGTAGTGCTGGAAGAGGTGGCGCGGGGGGGAGAGGGGGCGCGCGGAGAGGCAGAGGAGGCGAGAGGCGCGAGCGCCGCGAGTGAGGGGAGCGAACCGAGTGGTACGACGAGTGGTGTAAGTGGCATGAGCGGCATGAGTGGGGTGGACGAGGAGTGGGAGGAGCAGTGCACGGAGCAGGGATGGGTGCTGCGCCCTGTGTCACGTGCAGGGGCGGGGGCGGGGGCAGGGGCAGGGTTGAATTCACAGGCTCGCTCGTATGGCGTGTGCTGCACCGCGGATGATGACGTGGCGGGTGACGTGGAGGATGAGGTGGACTCGGAGCAGGTGCGGCAGTCACTGCTGCAGACGCGGATGGGTGGGAGCGCGGGAGAGGGCAACGGGGAGAGCAGTGGGGGGAGCGGAAGCGACACTGGGAGCAGGTCGGCCAGGGGCGGCACAGCAGCAGTGGCAAGACCAGCAGCTGGGGCAGGCGCAAGCAGTGGGATGGCAGGCGGCGGAGCAGCAGCTCGTGCTGCCCACACGGGGCGTCAAGGGGGACCTGGCGCTGCTGCTGCTGGTGCTCCCGCTGGTGGTGCGAGCAGTGGAAGGGCACAGGGCTCCACAGGGGGGGCAGGGGCGCAGGCGCAAGGGGCGGAGGGAGGGCGGGCAGGGGCGGGGGCGGGAGAGGAGCCCCCCTCGGCGTTGAAGCAGCGTGTGGCGGCCCTGCGCTCGCGCGTCTCCGCCCTCCGCGCCACCTCCTCCTCCCTCCTCGCCCCCACTCCTGCCACCGCTGCTGCCACTGCCACTGGCGCTGCCACTGCCGCTGGCGCTGGCGCTGATGGTGGGAGAGGGGCGGGTGGGGTCGGTGCTGGGGTGGCGCAGGGGAGGGAGCAGGGAGGGGGTGGTGCGCACGTGGGGGAAGGCCAGGGCGCAGAGACTAGACGGGGGGGGCTTGCAGGCATACGGGAGAGTGGCAGTGAGAGGAGTGGCAGCGACGGCAGCAACATGTGGGGCAGCAGCGGTGCTGGACACAGTGCCGCCATTCCCACTAGCTTGACACACGCCGCTGCTGCTGCTGCCAGAGGATTTGTGAGTGCGGCTCACAGGCAGTTCGGTGCTGGCAGCAGGGCGGATGCGCGGCAGGCAGGGTGGCAGGGCGGTGGGAATGAATCGAGGGATGTGAGGCAGGGCGGGAGGGGCGTGGAGGAGGGGAGTGGCGGTGCTGGTGGGGAGAGGTCGGTAGCGGTGCTGCGAGAGAGGAGCAGCAATGTGCCGGATGGATCCACCAGGGAGCTCAAGAAGCCAGCAGCAGTGTTAACAGCAGGCAGTGCGGGCGGACGGGCAGGGCTGGTGGCGGTAGATCCAGGGGAGCGGCATCTGCAGTCGCTGCTGCCGGTGCGCGTGCTGGTGAGGGAGAGGGCCTCGCAGCAGGGGGGAGAGGCGGCAGGAGGGCAGCAGAGCAGCGGTGAGAGCGGTGTGTGGCACAGGGGCATGGAGCAGAGAGGGGCAGTGGGGAGGGACATGCGTGTCGCCAGTCGCACTCTCTCGTCCACCTCTGCTTCTTCTGACTCGCACGCCCTCCCTGCGCTCCTGCACTCGCCCCGCCACCCGCACGGCAGCAGCAGCCCGCAGAGTGCCAGTGGAGGGTCGAGCCCTGCCCTGGGCTTGCTCACTCGCTTCCTCTCCCCCTCTCGCCGCTCCCCGTCTCACCCCAGCCAACCCCAGCTCCCACAGCAGCAGCAGCACCCACAGCAGCAGCAGCACAGGGGCACCCAGTCGGGAGCTGCAGCCCCTCAGGCAGCAGCGGCTGGCGTGCGGCGCAGCATTCACGGCAGGCAGGGCAGCAGCGGGCGGGCGTCGTCCCCCTCGCGGCGGCTGTGGGCCGTGGGGCGGTCTACAGAGAGGCGCGCAGAGGAGCGGTGTGGGGGGCGCGGGCAGAGTGGGGCGTGGGGGAGGGGCGCAGCAGAGCAAGTGCAGGAGGACTCTATGAGCAGCACAGGAGGTGAGTCGTGTGTGAGGCAAGGTTGATGCGTGCAGAGGAGCGGTGTGGGGGATGGGCGCAGCAGAGCAAGTGCAGGAAGACTCGATGAGCAGTACAGGAGGTGAGTCGTGAGGCAGGTTTGAGGCATTCTTGGGAGGTACCACAGGAGGTGAGGCATGAGTGTGAGGCAGCACAGGAGGTGAGGCGTGCGTGAGGCAAGTTTGAGGCATTCTTGGAGGTACCTCTCAGAGGTAGTGGCATGTCTGCACAGCTCTCCGGGCATGTAAGACGCTGCTGTGGTCAGGAAGAGAATCGCACTAGCTCCTCCTGTCCCTGCAAAGTGCCCTTCCCACCCCATTCTCTCTACCACTGCTTCCCACGATGATTCCTTCTCATCTCCCTTCCTTTCCCTCTCCTGTTGCTCGTCTCCCTCCAGGAGTGTGCACGTAGCTTCATGCTCGAGTACCATGCCTGTTTTGTGTGTCTTGCCAATTTTAGTCAGTATTTATTGGTACCGTAGTTTGAAATGCAGCCATAGAATGAGTTTTTCGCTGACTCTGCCTTGTTTTTGTTAGAATGCAAGATTTGTTTTCGTCGCCAGGCTGTTCTTTCAGCCTGTTGTTGGAACAGTGACAATGCAGGGTCCTATAGTCTTGACAGACAAAGTAATACCATAAACTAAAATGCAAAAGAAAGGAGTCGCATCGCATAGCCTCCTGGCCTGCAAAGACAAGCCACAAAGACGATTTACAATGGCGGCCCATATGAAGTCACGAGTCAGTTGGGTAGGCTGATAGGGATCTCTGAGTAAGAAAGGTAGAGGGAGGTTGAGGGAAGAGAGGGGCAATGTAAAAGAAAGAGTCGCCTCGCCTCCTTGCATAGAGAGACAGGCGACACGAAATCACAAGGGGCAAGACTAAGAGTCGAGAGGAGCCTAGGGCCCGGAGGAGCCTGGGTAGGAAAGGTAGAGGGAGGATAATTGAGGGAAGATGGGAGGCAATGTATAAGGGAGCATGTGAAACGTGAGAGAGACGTAAGGCAGGGGAACAGTAACGGGTCAGCGTGGGGAAGATGAGAGGTAGGTTGGTGGAACGGGGGGAGAGGGGGAGGAGGATGAGGGTTGCGTGGGGGGAATATGACGGGTGAGCAAGGGTGGAGATGATCGGGGACTGAGGGTGGGTGAGGGGAAGTGGGGGGTGAGTGGGAATGGACAGGTGGGCTGAGGAAGGGAGAGAGGAGGGGGGGAGGGAGCAGATGAGGGGTGAATGGAGGAGGGGGGCGATCAGGGGTGCGGTGGGGATATGAGGGGAGGGCGGAGCAGGGATTGGGGGGGGGGGGAAGCGGAGCAGGGAATGGGGGGGGTGTGACAGGAGATCGAAATAGAATGAGAGTAAGTTGGAGGGGGATGAGGAGTCAGTGAGGGGGGAACGAGAGGTGGGGGGAGACGAGAAGAGGGGAGAGTGGGGGAGATGATGGGAGAAGTGAAAAGGGGAAATGAGGGTAGAGTGGGGGAAGATGAGGGGAATGGGGAGGGAGGGGAGAGGAGATGCGGGGTGAGGAAGGAGCGCGGAATGAGCAGGGAGAGACGACGGAAAAGCAGGGGGGGAGAGACGAAAGCGGGGGGACATGAGGAAAGAGCGGGAGGAGATGAGGAATGTCCCCCCACACCTTGCACCCCATTCCCCCTCCCCATCTCTACCCTCCTCCCTGCCCTCCCACACTTCCCCGGCTCGCACCCCCCACCCCACCCCCCTTACATTTCCCCTTTTCACATTTCTACCGACTTGCCTGGGAGCGCACCTGCATCCGCTTAATCACCGCGTTTGACGCTTAACGCCACGAATCGTCTGCGTATCCGCCTACGGGTTCGACTTGCCTAACGCCACCGAATCGTCGGCAGCGTCGAATCTAACCAGGTGCGAATCGAAGCTACTAATGCGCCCGTATCGAAAGTTTCAGTGAATCGACGGTGGCCGCCAGATCGATGTTAACTAATCCGTCCGAAATGTGTCCACAAATCGACACGGCTAATGTGCCCGCAAATGGATGTAACTAATCAGTCCGAAATTCAACGTTACTATTCCAGCCGCATCGAGAAAGATTGAAAAAAGTGTGCGACTACTGGCTACCTTATGCAATCTGAAGCGCGCAACTGTCGGTACATATGATCCGATGTCAGTAAGAGTTACTGGCGGTACTTTATTCACTACGTCAAGCGACTACTATAGAACTACGCATATATCAACTGCTATCTACGGTGCTACGCCTTGGGTCGCGCTTAGATTTACCAAGAAGCGAAGGTGCCGCGCGAAGATCTACTAACACGGAACGAATACAGGTAATGGGCACAAGTGCATTGCTCAACTGGTAGAAGGTGCGAGGTGCTGGTTGAAATGCCGTGGTGGTTGTGCGATGGTGACCGAATCACCCTCGACTCCGATTGGCTCGCGAGACTGTTTATCTCAACCACTCCAAGCTCATTCTGCTGCCCGAACCTGGTTCACAGGCAGCGAAGATAGTTTCGAGAGCAGCTAAACTTCGCGAGGATTCAGCCAAACATTTTTCTTACCCTGTTCTACACCACACAATCCCGCGCCTCACGCGGGCCTCACTAAGCAAAACTCATGGTCCCTTTCTAGCAAAGCGCGCCACGTCAGTTTCCTCCTAAAGGTTCGTGCCTGCCCCAGCTCCAAACCTGGATTGCACGCACACCAAATCAAACCCAACCACCTGCGATACGCGCCCCAATAAAACTCGTTTCCAGCAACATAATGAAAACCAGACTGAACAGGGCTCATATCGTATTGCAATGTAGTTTGGGATGCTGTGAACTGTACACACTGCAGCCGCCGTCAAAATTTCCCGGCATTCCCCGCTGACATAATCCATGCGGGCCCCACGAGTCATGATTCACAGCAGTAGCGATCACCCCTCGAGAAAATCTCGACCATACAGTAGCGGCTCTATCCACACCTCGAAACCATCTTCACCGTCGATGGAGGCTATGGAATCCAGCGCATCAATTCAACAAAACCAACCAATGCCAGCCCTTCCCGCACTTCACACAGAAAGAGCTGCCGAGCCGCACCCCACTGCACCCAGCAGCACATCACTTTTCGAACTGAAGGCGCGCTCTGTCGCGCGGGGCGGCCTGCGCCCAACACCATTCTCGAATCGAATTCATCACTGCTTGGTCTCCTGCCTGACTTGATCCTCTTCTGGAGCACCTGAAACAGCCTTCTCTGTCCTTCTCCTGCAGTCTCTTCGCTCACAGCGAGCATCCCATACCTCCCAACCAAACAACAAGTACCATCAATGGAGTCCATTTTCAGCTTTTATCCTTCGCGAGATTCCATTTGAAGGATCTTCACAAGAACTTCTCCTACCATATACGGACTTTAGGCTACAAGCTCCAAGGAGCAGTTTGTGATGAATGAAGCCAAACCGGCTCGTACAAGAGGAAGCACTTGGCATGCTGCAGCTGGGTGGGATGGGTTGGGTAGCTTTAAAGAGTTGTAAAGCTGCGCTGCCTCGAGCTGATCCTTGTACGACGTCGAGGTTCTCGCAGCATGGTCTTTCACCGCGAGAACTCCAATTAAAATCCCCACTTCGCCTTCTTACTGAAGGATCAATGAAGACCCCTCCTTGTGTGGTTCTTCTCCCAATGTGGTTCCTCTTCCCGCCAACAATGAAGACTTCCCATGAGGTTCCGCTTCCCGTGTGGGTCCTCTTCTCGCCAAGAATGAAGACTTCCGTGTGGGTCCGCTTCCCGTGAGGGTCCGCTTCCCGTGTGGGTCCTCTTCTCGCCAACAATGAAGACTTCCGTGTGGGTCCGCTTCCCGTGAGGGTCCGCTTCCCGTGTGGGTCCTCTTCTCCCCAACAATGAAGACTTCCGTGTGGGTTCGCTTCCCGTGAGGTTTTTCTTCCCGTGTGGGTCCGCTTCCCGTGTGGGTCCTCTTCTCGCCAACAATGAAGACTTCCGTGTGGGTCCGCTTCCCGTGAGGGTCCGCTTCCCGTGTGGGTCCTCTTCTCCCCAACAATGAAGACTTCCGTGTGGGTTCGCTTCCCGTGAGGTTTTTCTTCCCGTGTGGGTCCGCTTCCCGTGTGGGTCCTCTTCCCGCCAACAATGAAGACTTCCCATGAGGTTCCTCTTCCCATGTGGGTCCGCTTCCCATGTGGGTCCGCTTCCCATGTGGGTCCGCTTCCCATGTGGGCCCGCTTCCCATGTGGGTCCGCTTCACGTGTGGTTCTTCCCACCGCCATCCATGAGGTAAGTTCAGGCGACCTTGGCGCTTCACGTGGCGCCGATGGCAACTTGATGGTTTGACCGTCGCTAGTGGAGCTTCGGTTTCAGCTTGGTAAGGCACCCGCTTTATTTCTTTTCGTCGCTTTAATGTTCCTCGCATGGCACTCGCTTTACATCCAAGTTGCTAACCTTGTTCGTTGTTATATGCAGTAAAAGAAAGCGGCCCGTTGGTGGAGCTTCACACCGCGATTGGCGTCGCTTCCGTGGTGCGGTCGCATGGCGCTTGGCGACGCTTCTCCCGTCGCTCGGTGCTTGGCGACGCTTCTACCGTCGCTCGGCGGTTGGCGACGCTTCCCCCGTTGCGCGGCGCTTCGTGCGGCTCTCGGCGACGCGTCCCGTCGCATGGCGGCACTTCTCTTTTTCGTCGTCGTCATTTTCTCGTTTTTGCTGTTTTCTATTTCGTTTTTTTATCATTCAATTCTGACCGTGGTCGTTGTTACCTGCAGTTAGTAAAGCGGCCTGTTTTGGAGCTTCACACGGCGATTCGCGACGTTTCTTCCTCCGTGGAGCGGCGATTGGAGCGGCTCTTGGCGACGGCTCTCCCACCGCACGGCGATTGGCACGGCGTTCCGGTTGACGGTTGGCGACGCTCTCCCGTCGCTCGGCGGTTGGCGACGCTTCTCTCGTCGCTCGGTGGTTGGCGACGCTTCTTCCGTCGCGCGGCGCTTCGTGCGGCTCTCGGCGACGCGTCTCGTCGCATGGCGGCACTTCTCTTTTTCGTCGTCGTTTCTTCCTCGTTTGTTGTTGTTTTCTGTTTCGCTTTTTTATCATTCGGTTCTGACCGTGGTCGTTGTTACCTGCAGTTAGTAAAGTGGCCTGTTTTGGAGCTTCAAGCGGCGATTCGCGACGTTTCTTCCTCCGTGGAGCGGCGATTGGAGCGGCTCTTGGCGACGGCTCTCCCACCGCACGGCGATTGGCACGGCGTTCCGGTTGACGGTTGGCGACGCTCTCCCGTCGCTCGGCGGTTGGCGACGCTTCTCTCGTCGCTCGGTGGTTGGCGACGCTTCTTCCGTCGCGCGGCGCTTCGTGCGGCTCTCGGCGACGCGTCTCGTCGCATGGCGGCACTTCTCTTTTTCGTCGTCGTTTCTTCCTCGTTTGTTGTTGTTTTCTGTTTCGCTTTTTTATCATTCGGTTCTGACCGTGGTCGTTGTTACCTGCAGTTAGTAAAGTGGCCTGTTTTGGAGCTTCAAGCGGCGATTCGCGACGTTTCTTCCTCCGTGGAGCGGCGATTGGAGCGGCTCTTGGCGACGGCTCTCCCACCGCACGGCGATTGGCACGGCGCTTCGCTCGGCGGTTGGCGACGCTTCTCCCGTCGCTCGGTGGTTGGCGACGCTTCTCCCGCCGCGGCGCTTCGTGCGGCTCTCGGCGACGCGTCTCGTCGCATGGCGGCACTTCTCGTTTTCGTCGTCGTTTGTTTCTCGTTTCCTTCGTCATCGTTTCTGTTTCGCCTTTTTATCATTCTGACCATGGTCGTTGTTACCTGCAGTTTGTAAAGCGGCCTGTTTTGAAGCTTCACACGGCGATTCGCGACGTTTCTTCCTCCGTGGAGCGGCGATTGGCGCGGCTCTCGGCGACGTCACGGCGATTGGCACGGCGCTTCGCTCGGCGGTTGGCGACGCTTCTCCCGTCGCTCGGTGGTTGGCGACGCTTCTCCCGTCGCGCGGCGCTTCATGCGGCTCTCGGCGACGCGTCTCGTCGCATGGCGGCACTTCTCTTTTTTCGTCGTCGTTTCTTTCTCGTTTATTGTTGTTTTCTGTTTCGATTTGTTATCTTCAGGTTCTGACCGTGCTCTTTGTTACCTGCTGTCAGTGTAGCGGCATGTTTGGCACGGCGCATCGCTCGGACGCTCCTCTCGTCGCTCGGCGGTTGGCGACCCTTCTCTCGTCGCGCGGCCCTTCGCACGGCGGTTGGCGGCACTTCTTCAACCACCCTCCCAGGTAAGGTGTTCTTTCAATTTTACTTGATTGTTCTCTTCAAAATCACTAACAGTTTCTGTTTACCCTTGTAGCAGGAGCAGTAGCGGGAGCGGGAACGGGAACGGCAGCAACTTATATCATGGTAAGTTGTCGTTTCAGTTATGATTGTTTTTTCATTGCTTACTACTAACATTCTCTGCTTGCCCTTGTAGCAGGATCAGGAGCACGAACGGGAGCGGGAGCGGGAGGGGGGACGGCAACAACAACTTTAAGGTGAGGTGTCGTTTCAGTTTTAGTATTTTGTTAAATTCACTCTTACTAACTCATTCTGTTTGCCCTTGTAGCAGGATCCGCGAGGAGCAGAGGAGCGACGGCGGCGCGACAGAGTGGCGGAGGAGCGGAGCGACGGCAGAACGACGGTGGCGCGGTGCGGCGGCGGTGCGACGGCGATGGACCGGATCGGCGGATCGGCGGATCGGCGGACATCGGAGCAAAGGAGCGGCGGAGCTGCGCTGGAGTTTGACTCCTTCCCCCTCCCCCTCCCCCGTTCCCCCTCCCTTTGTCAGGCATTCGGGAGGAACTGTGTCAGCTAGGACGATTAGGAGCGTTAGATTAAGGGAGCTAGTGGGGGTGGGTGGGTTGCGTTTACCTCCTCCTCCTCTTCCCTCTCCTCAACGGCCGTCTTCACTGCTGCTGCTCAACCTCAAGAGAGATCTTGCCGAGGCGTCGTTTCTCCTTGGTCTCATCTCAAATTAACCCGAAATTATCGTCCCTCCCTTCCGAAATTATCGTCCCTCCCCTCCCAAACAGGGTCCCGAACGAATGGCCCTCACCTCAACGCGGTGTTCGGGTGTAACGCTAGAGGCATTTGCCTCTAGCGGCCAAGAAGGGTCAAGGGTAAGTGGAGCTCAAGAGGCGGCGGATCTGCGGAGGAAGCGGTTCGACACTTGGCGATGTTCAAACGGCGGCGGATCTGAGGAGGAAGACACTCCGGAGGAAGACACTCTAGCGATGCATTTTGGAATTGTATGACTTGTACTTTATAAATTAAGTGTTGTACTTCATAAATCCAAGTGCTGTTTATGATTTTTGTGCTGTTTATGACTTCTGTAAATCTAGGCTTAACACAAACCATCCTGCATACTCCATTGGGCAAAGGCTGCCGCGCGCGGCATAGCGCGACACTCAGCTTCAAATACGGTATGAAGTCACGCTCTGTGTAGTCAGGTGCGACACGGCCGCTCCCTTCTGTGCTAAAGAACGGGCGAAAGTTGAATGGATGGGGGTGGACGATTGTAGCCGCGGTCAACACTGGAGACCTTCTCGCGCTGTGGGATGGAGCTGGTGGTAACTGAAGTGTGTACAGTATGACAGTACAATTTGAACACTTTTCGTTTTTAGCTTAGAGATGATGTTGAGTTTCGGTTTGCGTTGTGTTTTTGCAAACGAGTATACTCAGGGAGCGTATTGCTAGTGAAATGGTCTATGTGAGCTGGCTACGTAGGTTTGGAGCTGGGGCAGGAGTAGCTTCTAGGAGTAATCTGACGTGGCAGTTCTAGTTTGCGTAAGGTGCGGAATGTTGTAAGAATTGGTCGATAATATTTTTTGGCTGAGCTGTCACGAAGTTGAGCTGCCTCTGAACCAGGTTCGGGCAGCTGAAATGTGGAGAGGTGGATGAGATAAAAATCACGAGAGCCAATAGGGATTAAGGGTGATTTGGTCCACTGTCGAACAGCCACCAACCAATCTTTACCGACCAGCACCTCACACCCTTTCTTCAGTTCCGCTGATGCACACCTGTCATTGTCGTTTCTAGATCTTCAGTCTCAGCTAGATCTAAGCGGTACGTGCTTTACCGTCGCTTTCTGCTTTTCATTCCGCATGCCTTCTCGGAGCTAAGCGCAATCTAAGTCTTAACATTGTAGCTAGTGAGTGTCGCGGTTATTAGCCGTGGATTAATATTCGCGCTTCACGAGTAAGTACCGCCAGCTATACGATTTTTGCGTTCATCTTTTAAGTTGCGGCCCGAATGAAAACATTAATTTGCAGGCGGACTAATGACGTCGTTTGCGGACGCAATAGTAGCATCAAGATGCGAGCACATAGATCCGTATGCACTTACCATGCGGACGCGTTAATAGCTTCGGTCCGTAGGCGCGTGATAACCGTCGGTAGTGCAGCCTATTCCATGTCGTTAGGTAATAAAGCACATTGAAGCGTACCGTTACCGCGCAAGACGGTAATACAAGAGGCACATTGAAGGGGAAAGGTGAGCAGTAATCGAGTGTGCGGGGTGGGGGAGGAGAGGGGATGTGGCGGGGTGTGGTTGGGTGGGGATGGGTGGGGAGGGCATCTCTCATCTTCTCCCGCTCTCTCCTCGTTCCCCCCGCTCCGCCCCATCTCTTTCCGCCCTTGCTCATCTCCCCGCTCACCTCTCTGTTCTTTGCTCACTTCGCCCCGCTCCCTCCCTGTTCACCCCTCACTTCCCCTTCCTTCCCCTTTTTCTTTACCTCCCACCTCATTCCCCACTTCACTCATCCCTCGCTTTTCCCCCGCTCTTTCCGCATCTCCCGCAGCGCTTTCCGCATCTCCCCCAACGCTTTCCGCATCTCCCCCAGCCGCATCTCCCCCTCCCCCCCCCACCCTTTCCAGCCATTCAACCGTCGTCTCTCCCCCCATCCCCCCCGCCCGTTTTCAGCTCTTTCCTCCTCTCTCCCCTTCTCACCCCTCCTTTCCTTCCAACACTCACCCCTTCTTCCCCCCAACATTCACGCCTCACCCGATTATATTAACTTCTCCTTTCCCCGCTCTGCCCCCAACTCCCCTCCGCTCTCCCCGCATTCCCCCCTCCCGTTCACCCCTTATCCACCCGATATCTCGCTCTGCGGTGCAGCAGATGGCGGGAGGTGGTAACTGAACCGGGAGGGTGCATCTGATGGCGAGTCGCTGGCAGCTGGAAATTGTTTCTAAATTAGCTGAACCGTACCGAATAAGAGTATGACAATGAGGTGAGCAGTAAGGAAGTGTGCGGGAGGAGGGAGGAGAGGGGGAGTGGCGGGGTGTGGTGTGGTTGGGTGGGGAGGGTGTTTCTCCTCTTCTCCCGCTGTGTCCTCGTTCCCCCGCCTTCCCCCCCAATCTCTCTCTCTCTCCTCCTTCCTCATTCTCTTACCCCTCACCCCTCAGCTCCCTTCTGCTTTTCGCTCTATTCTCCCCGCTCTCCCCTCGTCTCTCCTCCCACCTCCCCTCCCCTCCCACTTCTCTTCCCTAACCTCTTTCATCTCATCTCTTTAAGCTCACGCCTCATCTCCCCTCTGCTCTTCGCTCAGTTATCCCCCCCTCTTCTCCCCACTTTCATCTCATCTCCTTACCGCTCACCCCTCAAGTCCCCTCTGCTCTTCGCTCTATTCGCCCCGCGTTCCCCTCTTCCCAACCCCGTTGTCAACTCATCTCCCCTCCGGTCTCCTCTCATCTCTCTCTCCCCCCCTCTTCCCCCCCTCCCCATTCACTCGCACCTCATCCTCCCCTTCCCCCCCCACCCACCCACCCCCCCCCCCTTCATCCATTCAACCGTGGTCTTTCTCCCCCCTTTTTTCCCCTCCTCTCAACCCCCCTTTCCTTCCAACACTCACCCCTCCTTCCCCCCAACACTCACGCCTCACCCAATCAACTTCTCTCCCCGCGCTGTCCTCGTTTCCCCCTTCCGTTCACCCCTTACCGTATTCCTTTCCCCCCCCCACCCACTTTGTTTGATCCTATCCCGCCCTTCACTTGAATCAGGTGCATCAGATGGTGGCTCGCTGGCAGCTGGAAAAAGGCTTTCAAAGGAGCTGAACTGCACCGATTCGCGCTCTGTATACCACGGCCATGAAGCTTCTTCCCTCGGGCAGCAGCGTTGTCAGGAGCAGCAGCATCAGGAACCTCGACCATTGCCAATCTTCAGGAGATTCAATCATCCAAAGCTTGTGTTCCAGGAAATTCAATGACTGTCTCAGAAGATTCAAGGACCTTGTATCTTTGCCTCAAATACAACTCCATCATACACTACAGGGTGACAGTACCAGAATGCTCTGCTCGCCAAAAAGTCTCTGGCTAATTTCTGGAAATTTCCCTTTTCACAACATGATTCGCTGGAACAGAATACTGCATTGTCTCAGCGGTAACAGTGTAATCACAAATACAGTACTACTGTGCCTGTAACATTGTAAACTGCAGCAGGTGCTGCCAAGTCAGCCACAGCAGCAGCAACAACAGGGAGCTACGGTACCGACTGGTGCTAACTACAATCCTCTTCCAATCGTCCACATCATCCTGTGCTCCATCTCCTTCCCCTGCTACTTTCCCACCCACCCGAGGCAGCAACTGCAGCAGATACTGCCACACAGCTGCAGCAGCAACCGCAGCTGCAGCAGGAGTAGCCACAGAGGGGGATGGTGCTGCAACAGTAGCAGCAGATACCGTTGTAGCAGCTGGTGCTGGTGCAGCCGCAGAAAAGGATGATGCTGCTGCATCGCCCCCCACGGCTCGTCCAACAATGCATACCCAGCCCCGCAACTAATCACAGCTGCACCGCCCCCTCCTCTCGTCAATCAATCATCTTCTTCCAATCATCTACCTCGTCATCTACCTTCTCTCCTGCCTCCGCCACTTCCCCAGCAGCAAAAACTGCTGCCGGAGAAGCAGAAGGAGCAGCTGCAGGGGGGAGGATACTGCAACAGTTGAAGCAGGTGCACCAGGTGCAGCATCAGCAGCAAACTTGTTTCCATCACCAGCAGCACCATCGTCATCATCCCCCCATGCCTCGTCCAACAATGCATAGCCAGCCCCTGCTTTAATCATAGCTGTGCCGCCCCCTCCTCTCCCCCAAGCCCCTCCAGCAATCCCACCCGCCCCAGGTCCACCTCCCCCTACTCCCACCCCTCCTATTCCCCAGCTCTGCCCAAACCTGCACCAGCAGGCCCGGCCGAACCTCTCCCGCCCCAAACCGCCGAACCAATTCCACCAGCACCCATACCTCCAGATCCACCTGCTCCAGGTAAACCCCACGACCCCTGTTGCTGCCGCCTTTGCTGAGCCTGCGCCTGCTGCTGCGCCTGCTGCGCCTGCTGCTGCTGCTGCTGCTGCTGCTGCTGCTGCTGCTGCTGCTGCTGCTGCTGCTGCTGCTGCTGCTGCTGCTGCTGCTGCTGCTGCTGCTGCTGCTGCTGCTGCTGCTGCTGCTGCTGCTGCTGCTGCTGCTGCTGCTGCTGCTGCTGCTGCTGCTGCTGCTGCTGCTGCTGCTGCTGCTGCTGCTGCTGCTGCTGCTGCTGCTGCTGCTGCTGCTGCTGCTGCTGCTGCTGCTGCTGCTGCTGCTGCTGCTGCTGCTGCTGCTGCTGCTGCTGCTGCTGCTGCTGCTGCTGCTGCTGCTGCTGCTGCTGCTGCTGCTGCTGCTGCTGCTGCTGCTGCAACTGATACACACTCCCGCGGGCAACAGCACCTCTGAAGGGCCTCGCATGATCCAGAAAGCGCACGTTGCTGCTCGCCCACCCAGAAGCAGCTGCTGCCGTCCTTTCAGGCGCCTCAAAAGTCACCAGCGACAGCCTCTCGCCTCTCTCTGCCCATCGGAGTGCAGATGTGCAGACGAACACTGTTCACTGCCCACCCAGAAGCGGCTGTTGCCGTGGCAGCTGCTGCTGCAGTTGCTCCTGTTCCTGCTCCTGCTTTCGCTGCTGTTGCTGGAGGGTGTTTGGCAGAAAACCCGAAGATCAGGTACTGAAAGCGGGATTCGACGTCGGCTGTCCCCACCCACCCATGTTAGCCAAACTTGTACAGATAAAGCGGAATGCCGTCTATTCTCCTCTCCTCCATTGGCCGAAACTTCTCACTGACAAACTTCCTAGTGTATTAAATCAGGGGCATGGTTAGAATGTTCATGGCTGCTCTATATCACATCGCATGATTTTATGACTCATCCCAACACAAGGCATGTTATGAGTTGACTAAACACAGTGCGCGGAATTACAGAATTATGATAGTTCACGTGGCAACGATTTCACGCGAGGCAGGGAAAGCATGGAAGAGCAAGCACGGGGAGAAAAAGCACTAACACGGTTCATGTCAAGGTGCCTGCACGGAGAAGAGAGGAGGGTAGGGGAGAGGTTTGGGAGAGAAGAGAAACAACTTGAGAGAGGATCACTTTGGCAGGCACTTCAACATGGGTGGAGGCGGGTTAGGAAAAAGAGAGAGGTGGCGGCACGGGGAGGGGAGGGGAAAAAGGGAAGGGGGTTGGAAGCGGGTTGGTCCCTCAGAGGTTGATTCAGCGCCAGCAGCGCGCTCGTTGGGGGGAGGAGAGAGAGGGGGAGGGGGAAAGGGAGGGGAGGAAGGCAGGAGGGGAAACGGAACATGGGAAACGGAACATGGGAAACGGAACATGGGAAACGGAACATGGGAAACGGAACATGGGAAACGGAACATGGGAAACGGAACATGGGAAACGGAACATGGGAAACGGAACATGGGAAACGGAACATGGGAAACGGAACATGGGAAACGGAACATGGGAAACGGAACATGGGAAACGGAACATGGGAAACGGAACATGGGAAACGGAACATGGGAAACGGAACATGGGAAACGGAACATGGGAAACGGAACATGGGAAACGGAACATGGGAAACGGAACGGTCCTCCTTCCCATGTCAAACCCGCGTTCCACTCCGCGCGCACCCCTTGTGCATCTCACGTGGCGGGCAGCATGGGTGGCGGCTCGCGCCTCGTCCGACGGCGGAGAGCAGCGCCGCGAGCATGGCAGCACCGTCGGTGCCTTGTGATTCGCCTCAATAGACGCGCCGCGAGCACCTCCGCCGCGAGCATGGCAGCACCATCGCCGCTTTTAGAGGCGCCTCAAAAGACGCGCGTGGAGGTGATGTGGGCAGGGAAGGCGTGCGATAGCAACGGCATCAACAACGCTGCAGAGCAAACCGCCTGCAGGGAAGGCGTGCGGTGATGGCAGCACTGCTTGCACCTGCAGTTGGGGAAGGGGAAAATGGGGTGGGCGGGGGGGACGCATGGAAGGGGAGAGGGAGAAGAGGCAGAGGGGGAAGGGAGGGGGATAGGGCCCTCGGGTTATCAAGGGTACAATGGAGTGCGATGGCATTACTAAGTCATAAGTTGATGCTACTGATGACATTCATTCAAGTCATTCGTTGTGCGTTTTGAGGTGCCTCTAAAGTGCTCCCCTCCCCACTTCGCCCTCCCCTTCCCACCTCCCCTTTTTCCTGCTGCTCACCCACCTCCCCACCATCCACCATACCCAATGCGCCCTCCCTCGCCCGCCTTCCCCCCTCCCCACCCTCCCCGCCCCCCCCCCCCCCCGTAGTGCATCTCACCTTACGACCGCACCTCGTCCGTCGCGGCGGAGGGCACCTCCGTGCGCACCTCCGTGGGCGCCTCCGCGGGCACCTTCGCGCATGCCCCCTTCTCCTTCCCGCTTCCGGATGAATCAGGCAGCACGCGAGAATGCTGCCTGCGCCTCGTCCGTCGCGGTGGAGGGCAGCGCCGTCACCACCGTCGCCGCCGGTTGAGGCGCCTCGAAAGACGCGAGCAACTCTGCCAGCACGGACGAGGCGCGCGCGGAAGTACCTTTTCCGTGATTCACGCGGAAGGAGATCGCGAGAGAAGGGGGCGGGGAAAAGCGGTGCAAAAAGATGTTCGCATCGCGGATCGCGGCGTTACTAACTAGATCGCGGATCGTGCTCTTGCCCGTGCAGTCACCCTCTCGCTCCGGCTACTGAAGACGCAGCGTCGCGTCCTACTACTTGGCGCCTGCCTGCTCGTGAAGTTCACTCTACGTCTAGATCCACCTATGGGTAACAAAAATCAGTAGGCTAAAACACTTGAGGTGAAACACGAGAGGCTCGATTGTGGTTGCGGGAGGTTGACAGATACACCCTTCCATTCCTATTGGCGTGAAAGTCAAACATCAATTGTTTTTTTCCAGATGCCCCTCTCAGGTTTGGAAAACTCTATCAGCTAAACTTTTTCTGCCAACTACAAATTCTGACCCATACCAAAGATGTTCCGCACCTTACGCAGAAGTTTCAACAACTGGCGTAAAAAGTTGAGGCAACAAAATAGTGCAACGTCGACCACCTCCTAGAACTAGAATGTTCAACCCTGCCCTTCCTCCGTTCTTCGTTTTGCTGGTACACTGTATCCAGCACACGCACATCCAACAATTTCCCCGACAGCAATACGCGTCCTTAGCAGTCTCGTTTTCATACTACAATGCAGCAGAATGCAAATTGTAACCAGTAGGTGAAAATGAATGTGTTGGATGTGTTACTGTACACACGATCACATTCTTGAGTCGCCGCACCGCTCAAGCCACATTTCATTGACCAGTAAGAAGTCAGGAGACCTCCATACTCATGCCTCAGCTCGAAAACTGGAAGGAGCACAATGCCTCATTGTACCATTTCGAATTCTGACAGTTCTCGCGCAAACGGGGGGGCTCTGGGAGCCTGATCAGGTAAAATACCGTGCTCCGCGCGCAAACGGGGGAGCCTGATCATTTGCTCGCGAAGTTTTAGCTCAAATCTAACGAATCGTAAGTTCCAGTAACAACGTCGCTACAAAGTCGCCAACGCTTTTGCGAAACTGACAAGCTCCGCTCACAGTATGGCAGCTCCACTCGGTTTCCAATGATCTTCCGTGAATTTCTGGTTCCACCACTGAACCACACTTGTTTCAGTGATCAACGTCATTCTTCCTGATTAGTTTTCCTGATTAGACACCATTCTCAAATATTCTTCATTCATTCATTGATTCATGGTTATTTCCACCACTTCACCGTCTTGTCCGCTAATAACCACGCCTAAAGGCGTGATTCACTAACATTCTCATATCCTGCCTTCTTTCGCCTGGCATTCCGAACTGATCAGGTAAAATACCGTGCTCCGTCGCTGAAAGTTTTCCTAACAGAATCTTAAATTCGGTCTGACGATAGTGTCTGGTTTTTGCAGAACGACAGAGGGAGAAGCAGCAGCGGGAGAAGGAGAAGGAATGGCAGAGGAAAGTAGGTATATATCTCGAGTTTACAGATGATCATGGGAGGAGGAGGAGGGCGTACTTCTCACGCCGTAGGGGGGAAGGCCTTGGCCACGTCCTTACGGAGAGGGTGCCTTGCGTCCCTTCTGTGCGACATGTGGGGAAGGTCAAATGTGGGGTATATGCATGTGCGGAGGTGGAGGGTAAGTTTATTGTTAGGATTTCGGAAGTCATTAGGAACGAAGTAGAAAGTTTATCTGTAGGTTATAGACACAATGTGGGCACCTATGGCACGAAGAGGGAGGCTGGAATTGCGTCAGAGTGTGGGCACATTCTTTTCGAACGTGAGCTGCCATTTGCACACGTTTTTATCACACCGGATCAGTATGTGTCGATTGCCAACATGAAGATACCACCAGGCATGTCTGTGGCGGTTGTTGTTGACGCCCTGGCACGGGATTAGTGCGCATGATGCCCCGTATGGTATGCTGTTCCCGTACAGCCCCTCCGTCTTTGTGTATCAAGAGAGTGCTTTCTAGATGTTGGACTCATTACGTAGATAGTTTGTTTACACTATCATTTGTATTGCTGAGACAATGTTCTACCTATTTGTTTTCCAGCAGTGTATGAATGGAATATTACCATACGGTTTCCTGAATCCTGGGGCTATTCAACGTAATATCTTAAGCTGTGCTAAACTGCAGAAGTTAGTGAGTACCGGTAGTTCCTTCAATCAATACAGTAACCCGTCTGCATAGGCACTGATTGGGTTGCTGGGCAGTGGGGAAGCTGCTGGAGCCGCTGAAAGGCGAAAATGCAACGCAGCAGAGGAGCGGTTAAGAGCGGTGAAGGAGACAGTGGACATGGTGGAGAAGGGTCTGGCGGATAGCACAGAGGTACTGCAATAGCTCCAATTCGAATCGGCCACAGGAGGTCAAGGTGAGACCCTTCTCCTTCTTTCTCCCTTTCGATTAAATCCTTGCCAATTCACTCTATCCTGATTACCTAGAAGAACGTGGTCACTGGGGGGAAAGGAGAGGGTCTTATCAGGGCATACACTCTCCCTTTTCTCTCCTCTCGTACTTGTCAAACTGTATGTTTGTGTTCTCTCTAGGCTATAGTGGGTTAGCCTACAAGGGGTACAACACTTTAGGGTTAGGTACTTGTACTCATGCATGCTACCTAGTCCACCATTCCTGCCTGCTTATTCTAACATGGTATTAGAGCAGAGTCGTTCCTAGGGCCCACCGAACGTTCCACCCTGCCCTACCCGTAAATTTTTTCTTCTTACGCTGCCCCTGCAGCCGTGCTGCCCTTGCAGCCCGCGCGCTGCCCCTGCGACCGCGCTGCCCCTGCAGCCGTGCTCGCCCCTGCGACCGCGCTGCCCCTGCAGCCGTGCTCGCCCCTGCGACCGCGCTGCCCCTGCAACCGTACTCGCCCCTGCGACCGTGCTGCCCCTGCAGCCGTGCCTGCCCCTGTGGCCCGCGTGCTGCCCCTGCAGCCCGCGCGTTCGCCCCTGCAGCCCGTGGGCGCTGCCTCTGCAGCCCGCGCGCCGCCCTGCCGAGCCGCGCGTCGCCCCTGCAGCCCGTGGGCGCTGCCCCTGCAGCCCGCGCGCCGCCCTGCCGAGCCGCGCGTTGCCCCTGCAGCCCGTGGGCGCTGCCCCTGCAGCCCGTACGCCGCCCTGCCGAGCCGCGCGTCGCCCCTGCAGCCCGTGGGCGCTGCCCCTGCTGCCCGCGCGCCGCCCTGCCGAGCCGAGCGTCACCCCTGCAGCCTGGGCGCCGCCCTGCCGAGCCGCGCGCCGCCCCTACAGCCCGCGCGCCGCCCTGCCGAGCCGCGCGTCGCCCCTGCAGCCCGTGGGCGCTGCCCCTGCAGCCCGTGGGCGCTGCCCCTGCAGCCCGCGCGCCGCCCTGCCGAGCCGCGCGTCTGTTAACGGGAATGGAGTGTTGGCCCCGCCCTCGCTTGGGCAACGCCGACGACTTGGTCGGATGTACGGGAGTGGCAGCCGACCGTTCACAGTGGGAGAGCTGCTCGACAGGCTTGGTCGAGCTGCAGGGGAGCTGAGGGGGCTGGAGGTACTACGCCTGGGGGTGCTGCGTCTGGGGGTGCTGCGCCTGAGCGTGAGGAGCCTGGGGGTGCTGAGGCTGGGGGTGCGGCGCCTGAGGGCACTGAGATTGCTGGTGCGCGGTCTCCTTGGAGAGGCCGCCTTCGTCCGCGTGCGCCTCTCTCCCCTCAGCAGCTGCACGAGTGGTACGCTAGCCGTCAGGGTCGCGCTGCTGGAGCTCGGGGCTCTGCAGCTGGGAGTGGTGCTGGTACTTTGTCTCCAGGAGGTGCTGGAGTCGCTGGTTCCGGAGGTGCTCGTACTGGAGGTACTGGAGCTGCTGGGACTGGCGGTACTGAGTCTGGGGGTGCCGCTGCTGGAGACGCTGAGGCTGGAGACCCTGGGGCTGGAGGTGCTGGTTCTGGGGGTGCTGCTGCTAGTGACGCTGGTACTGGAGGTGCTGGCGCTGGAGGTTCTGGGGCTGCTGGTGACGCTGGTCCTGGAGGTGCTGCCGCTGGAGGTTCTGGAGCTACTGGTGACGCTGGTACTGGAGGTGCTGGCGCGCTGGTACTGGAGGTGCTGCCGCTGGAGGTTCTGGAGCTACTGGTGACGCTGGTACTGGAGGTGCTGGCGCTGGAGGTTCTGGGGCTGCTGGTGACGCTGGTACTAGAGGTGCTGGCGCTGGAGGTTCTGGAGCTGCTGGTGGTGCTGGCTCTCGAGGAGCTGGAGCTGGAGGTTCTGGAGCTGCTGGTGGTGCTGGAGCTGCTGGTGCTGGTGGCGCTGCGCAGCCACGACTGTTCTTTGCTCCGCCGTCTCCGTCGTCTCTGCCACCGCCTGACTCCGTGCTTCGCCAGGTTCTTAGCCTCCCGTCGTCTACTGGTCTTCCGTTACAGCCTGGCTCACCACTACCTGCTCCCTCTCCTTACACTGAGCAGCCAGGAGGTCTTGCTGAGCGTCGTGAGCCTACGTCGCGTCTTGTCTCGCCTGTTCGCACTGTCCGCACTGGTCGTACTGGTAGTCGTGTTCCTCGTCCGCGTCCGCCGGGTGTCCCCGGCTCACACCTCATGGCTCTGCGTCCTTCCTCTGCTCCGCAGCGTGTTCCTCTGCCGTCTCCTCCTGCGTCTTCTCTGCCTGTAGTTGCTGACCCTGAGTCTGACCGGTTTCGTGCTGAGCACCCTACTGTCACGCGTCTGCTAGCCACTGTTGTCACTGACCCGTCGTTTGAGTCTGCTGCTGCGTCCGCCTTAGTCGCTGAGCTTGTTGACTTTGCTGCTGCCTGTCGTCTAGACTACGCCGCTAGTCTTGTTGCTGAGTCTGAGTCTGTCTGTCCTCCGTCCGTCGGGGGTGAGTGTGCTCTTGGCACGGACGTCCTTGAGGACAGGCAGGAGGACCTTGAGTGTCTTGCAGTCGCTTCGCCTCATCTCGTGGCCATGCTGCTTGCCCCTGAGGGAGACCCGGATGCACCAGACATCCCGACTCCGCGATCTTACGCTGAGGCGATCGCGGGTCCCTACTCCTCTCAGTGGCAGACAGCCATGGACGCAGAGATGGCATCCTGGAAGTCCACAGGCACCTACGTCGATGAGGTTCCCCCTCCTGGGGCGAACATCGTCGATGGCATGTGGATTTTCAGGGTGAAGCGACCGCCAGGTTCTCCGCCTGTCTTCAAGGCTCGTTACGTTGCTCGAGGCTTCAGTCAGCGGGAGGGAGTTGACTTCTTCCATACCTTCTCCCCCACCCCGAAGATGACCACTCTTCGGGTGCTGCTGCACGTTGCTGCTCAGCGTGACTACGAGCTTCACTCTCTTGACTTCAGCACAGCCTTCTTACAGGGCAGCCTGCACGAGGAGATCTGGCTGCGTCGCCCACCTGGCTTCACTTGGTCGTTCCCTCCTGGTACCCAGTGGAGCCTCCGGCGGCCAGTCTACGGTCTCCGCCAGGTGCCACGTGAGTGGCACGACACACTGAGGACGACACTTGCGGCTCTTGGGTTTGCCCCGTCGAATGCTGACCCGTCGCTGTTTCTGCGCACCGACACTTCGCTGCCGCCGTTCTACATCCTCGTGTACGTCGACGACTTGGTCTTTGCCACTGCTGACACTGAGGCTCTCGCCCTGGTGAAGTCGGAGCTGCAGAAGAGACACACGTGCACAGACCTGGGTGAGCTGCGCAGCTACCTTGGCTTGCAGATCACCCGGGACAGAGCACGCCGCACCATCACACTGACTCAGTCACACATGGTGCAGCAGGTCCTTCAGCGCTTCGGCTTCACCTGGTCCTCAGCACAGGCCACTCCTCTGGCTACAGGTCACTCGCTCTCAGCTCCACCTTCGGACGAGTCCGTAGAGCCGAGTGGTCCTTACCCAGAGCTAGTGGGCTGCCTCATGTACTTGATGACCTGCACTCGTCCTGACCTTGCGTACCCTCTTGGCCTTCTGGCTCGCTACGTGGCTCCTGGTCGGCACCGAAAGGTGCACATGGATGCTGCTAAGAGGGTACTACGCTACTTGTGCAGTACATCGGGCATGGGCTCGTGCTTGGAGGACGGGGCGATGTTGTCCTCACTGGTCACTCAGACACTTTTTGGGTTGACGACCTGGCTACGCAGCGGTCGTCACAGGGTTACACCTTCAGCCTTGGCTCTGGCTCCGTTTCTTGGCGGTCTACACGTTCTTCCTCTGTTCTCAGCTCCAGTTGCGAGGCTGAGATCTACGCCACAGCCATGGCTGCACAGGAGTTACGCTGGCTTACCTACCGGCTGACCGACTTGGGAGAGCGGCCTCGTTCTCCTCCAGTGCTGTACGTAGACAACAAGGCCGCCATTGCCTTGTGTCAGGAGCACAGACTGGAGCGCAGAACGAAGCACATCGCTCTGCGTTACTTCCTCGCTCGAGAGTTGCAGCAGCGTGGTCAGCTTCGTCTTGCTCACGTGGCCACTCAGGCCAACACTGCTGATATATTCACCAAGGCACTTCCGTCTGGTGATCATCAGCGCTTTTGTACTTTGTTGGGCCTTGTGCCTACGTTTCCTCACTTGCTGTAGGCTTTGTTTGTACTGTGATCTATATATATCTACCTGCATGCTTGTTCTTGCTAGGTAGAGATCACTGTGCTGTTGCTATTGCATATATACCTCTGCATGTGAACTGGCCTTGTGGCCCTTTACTTGTGCTCAGTGTGTGTGGTGACGTTGTGATCCACCCTGAGCTTGCTTTGCCTCTCTTGACTGGTCTTGTGACCCCTTGCTCTCCCCCACTTTGCCTATGGGGGTGTGCCAAATGATATGTATGCTATATATGTCTAGGCTGTAGTGGGGTAGCCAATATGGGGTATAGCCCCTCTAGGGTTTCACATTTGTATCCAACTCTGTTCTAGTTCATTCATTCCTGCCTAGACTTCTGACAGAAGGAACACCCTTCCCGTCCTGCATCTCCTCGACCGGTGCGCAACGAAGGTGGCGTCGACGACGAGGTCGACGGAGGTGCACGAGTCAGCGGCAGCGAAGGCACGAAGCAGAGAGGGGTGATCAAGGTCGACGGTGGTGTCGACGGAATCCAGGCGCGAGTGCAGCGGTCGACGGCAGCTGCAGGCAGCTCGCGTGCCGACGTCGATGGTCGACGTCGATCTCCTCTACGAAGCGGTGGAGGTCTCTCGGGGACGACGCATGTGACGGCGGGCGGGATTGCACCGGCGTATGGCTACTTTAAGTTCTCGCCGGACCGGATCACCGTCGCACCGCTGCAAGGTCGACGGGACCTCATCACCTAGAGGGAGTCGATCGAACCTCAGCTGGAGGTCGCCGGGCTGAAGGGCTTCGCCGACGGCACCGTGCCAATTCCACCCGTGGACGATGTCGAGCTGCGCGGAGAGTTTCGTGCTGCTCACCTGCTCACCTTCATGGTCATCTCGAGGTGCTGCTCGCCGGTGGTGCAGCTAGCACTCAGGAGCTGTCGAGAGCGCCTGGATGCTGGTCACCAAGCGTGGCACTTCATCCTGTCGACGTACTAGGTGAAGGACGACCTGTACATCGGATAGCTGGAGGAGAAGGTGACACACATTCGTATGGGCGAGCAGGAGTCGGCGACGGACTACTGCAACCGTGCTCGACGGATCCTGGCTGAGATGCGGATGGCGGGCGCCGAATATTCGACGGCGTCCTACATCACCCACGTCCTCAAGGGCCTGCCGCGCAGCTACAACCTCATGAAGAGGATGACGATGGTGCCCGGCACACGGGAGTCCCTCGACGAGGACTCCCTCACCAGCTACATTCTCCAAGATGAGGCGATGCAGGAGGCAGAGCAGCCCACGGAGCTCCTTCCGCAGGCAAACTACGCTGCACCGACGAAGCTGAATCAGCAGCAAGGGCAGCGCGGGAAGCCGGGCGGAGGTGGTAGCGGAGGTGGGCGGTCGACGAAGGACGTCGACGAGAAGAGGTCGACGCGGGACAAGGGTCGACGAGGTGGTGGTCGACCTGACTGACAACAAGGTGGTCACGCCGGTCGAGGTGATCTTCTACGAGACGCTGTCGCTGGAGGTGTGGAAGGCGAAGTTTGGGCCGGCGTCGGGGCGGACGCAGGCACACCCGCCGACGGACACCTCGACGGCGACGGTTCCCTTGCTCGCCGAAGTCGACGAGCCTGCTGATGAGGATGTTGTGGAGGTTCTTCCACCTCCCCCTGTTCTTGCTCCTCCCTTCCCCGTCGCAGATCCGCCTGCGTCGACACCTGTGTCGGCCACCGGCGATGAGGGGAGCCTTGAGGCGTCGCCTGTGGTGCCGGCCAGTGGCATCGCCGGCGATCGACAAGGCGCCAAACTCGTCAACCAGGATAGGAAGCCGTCGACGACAGGGGAGCAGCAGACAGGGGAGCCGGTCGAACAGGAGGCAGCAGCAGGGGTGCAGTCGACAGGGGAGCAGCAGACGGGGCGGTCGAGAGGGGAGCTCTCGAAGTCAGAAGGGTCGAAGCAGCTGGTCGACAACGAAGATGTCCACGAGGAAGGGGAGCTGTCGGGATAGCATTCCAGTTCGCTAACCAACTGGGATAAAAGGGCATGTTTCCTTGGTGGGTCAGCGCACCCATACCCCCCCAGGACGACACCTGTAGCCCTTGGGGAGACCACTTCGGGCCATTCCAGTGTCCACTTCCAACACTCCCCTCACTGGGAGGGCCCACCACTAGGGCACAGGAAGTCGCCAACAGCAGGAATCGAACCCCGGTCCTCCACGCTCACCGCACCATGCAGGGATAGCATTCCAGTCCGCTAACCAACTGGGATAAAAGGGCATCGCGGGAAGCCGGGCTTGGGGCTGACGGGCAACCTCAAGCACATGGAGCGACGCTACGCCTGGCTGCAGCACATGGTGAGGCGCGGGAAGTTCGTGCTGAAGTACATCCCGACCACCGAGCAGCCGGCGGATTTCCTGACGAAGGCGCTGCATTTTCCGGCTTTCAACCGGTGCTCTGTCGCCATCGGCCAAGTTCGTCTGGCCGACGTCGGCGACGGCGACGATGAGGTGCAGCAGTAGGTGCCGTGCCCTTCTGCACGGCTGGTGCGGTGACGGCGTGCTGTGTGTGGGGTGCACGCCGAGAACGAGTTCTCCGTAGAGTACTGCCGTGTGGGCTGGAGGCCCAAGCGTGAGCGCGGTAGGGGAGTGTTAACTGGAATGGAGTGTTGGCCCCGCCCTCGCTTGGGCAACGCCGACGACTTGGTCGGATGTACGGGAGTGGCAGCCGACCGTTCACAGTGGGAGAGCTGCTCGACAGGCTTGGTCGAGCTGCAGGGGACCGCTGTGGTGTTGCTGTCGACCAGGGAGCTCGACAGCTGCAACTGACTGGTATGGGCGACGGGTGGGCCGTCGACCAGGAGGGGCAGTTCGACCGGGAGGTCGACGGAGCAGTCCGTCGACCTGACAAGTGAGCAGCGGTCGACGAGGGGAGCTCGGCGACAACAGCTGACAGTTCTGTTCGACGGAAGGGGTCCGTCGACCAGGGGGTAGCTCGACGAGAGCTGTGGTCGACCAGAGGGACCTGGTGGTCAACCAGAGGGACCCAGTGGTCGACCAGAAGCACTGGTGGTCGACCGGAGCACTTGGTGGTCGACCAGGTCGACCGGGTAACCTGTTCGGCGAGTTCTGCGGAGGCACGCGAACGTCGTCGAGGTCGCGATGGCGAAGGCGACTTCGGACTGGTATCCCGAAGTCGATGTGGCTCGTCAGGCGCAGACAACAGCCGACGGATGCACAACGGTGCAAGTTGGGCCAATCGTCTGCGCGCACCTGCGAGCGTGTGCACTGCTGTCTTCTACGGGGCAACGCTGGACAGCCGCTTTGCTGCAGCGTTGGCACGCCGTCGACCTGCAGTGTTGGCAGGTCGCCCTTCTGCAGTGCTGGAGCGGCTCCTCTACGCAACGCTGGCAGGCGGTCGACCAGGCTAGCTGCAGGGTTGCTAGGTGCCTGATGTAGTCAATTCTGTCATTGCTTGTTCAATCATTCTGTAATTCCAACTTTGCCTAGTGAAACTCTTGCCGATTCCTCCCATGTATGCGCAAGCACTAAGGAACTAAGCAAAGCTACGATCACTCCTAGTAGTTTGTGCCAACCCCGTAGTCTAGCTCACTACCGTTGTAGAGTGACTCTTCGCAGCGTCGCCCCTGCAACTCGTGGGCGCTGCCCCTGCAGCCCGCGCGCAACCCTAAACCCTTAAAAAAAAAAAAAAAAAAAAAAAAAAAAAAAAAAAAAAAAAACTGCTGCTGCTGCTACTCTTGCTTCTGCTGCTGCTGGTGGAGGTGCTGCTGGGAGTGCTGGAGGTGCGGCCGCCCAGCCCCACTGAGCCGCCCTGCTGCTGCTACTACTACTGCTGCTGCTACTCGTGCTACTGCATCTGCTGGTGGAGGTGCTGCTGGGAGTGCTGGAGGTGCTGCTGGTGCTGGAGGAGCTGGAGGTGCTGGACCTACTCCTGACCGTCGCTGTCTGTCATGGCCACTATCGCGGCAGTTGCTGCGGCCAGGGGTGGACAGCAGCGGGCACTGCCTCTCCCGGACGACCCCACCCCTCAGTAGCTTCGTGAGTGGGTTGTTCAGCGAGGCAGGCCTGGTGGTGGAGGTTTTGATTTTAAGTGGCCTAAGCGACGTCGCGACTGTGCTTCTCAGCGATGCGTCCCTGGCTGTGTAGAGGTTCCTGCTCCCGGTTCTAGTGAGTCTGCTGCTGCCCCAGGTGCTAGTGAGTCTGCTGCCGCTCCAGGTACTAGTGAGTCTGCTGCAGCTCTAGGTGCCCGTGAGTCTGCCGACGCTCTAGGTGCTAGTGCGTCTACTGCCACAGGTCCTGCCTCAGCTGAGGTCTTGCACACTTTCACGCTTGACTCAGGCGCGTCACGTTGCTTCTTTCGTGATTGCACCACAGTCACACCACTCACAGCACCTGTCCCAGTCTCACTGGCTGACCCCTCTGGGGGCCCAGTAGTTGCGAGAGCCTCCACGGTCCTCCCTTGTCCAGCAGTCCCCTCCGGCTCTCTGTCAGGTCTTCACCTCCCCACGTTCTCGACGAACTTGGTGAGCAACGCTGCCATTCAGGATGTCTGGGTTGATACCTTTATTCCTGGAGGGCAGCGTGTGGCGATCTGTACGTGCTTCCGGACTGGCCGTCACCTGGCTACGTTCACTCGACAGCCTGGGTCTAGTCTGTACACACTTACCACTGCGTCTGCACAGGTGGCTGAGTCAGGTCCGGTGGCCGCGTCGAGTCGGGCGTCTGCGTCGGGACAGTTAGCTGAGTCTTGCTCGTGCAGAGTACTCACGCACGAGACTCAGCGCTGGCACCACCGTCTTGGTCACCCCTCCCTGCCGCGTCTACGCAGCATGCACTCCCGTCTCCTTGTCTCTGGCCTCCCCAGGATCCTGCCCCCCCTGCCGCGCTCGCTTGCCCCGACGTGCCTTCCTTGCATCGAGGGGCGGCAGCGCGCCGCTCCTCACTCCTCCGAGTTTCCTCCGACCACCGCTCCTCTGCAGACTCTCCACATGGACGTGTGGGGCCCGGCCCCCATCGGTGGAACGAGTCAGGAGCGCTACTTCCTGTTGGTTGTTGACGACTACACACGCTACACCACAGTCTTCCCCTTGCGTCGCAAGGCGGACGTCAGCGGTGTTTTGATCCCCTGGATCCGTGCTACTCGTCTCCAGCTGCACGAGCGTTTTCAGCAGGACTTCCCAGTCCTGCGTCTGCACTCTGACAGGGGCGGTGAGTTCTCTTCTGACCTCCTTGCGGGGTTCTGTCGAGACGAGGGCATCCGCCAGACGTTCACGCTTCCGGCCTCTCCTCAGCAGAATGGGATTGCTGCGCGTCGCATTGGCTTGATCATGGAGGTTGCTCGTACCTCCATGATCCATGCGGCTGCTCCCCATTTTTTGTGGCCGTTTGCGGTCCGATACGCTGCGCATCAACTCAACCTCTGGCCCCGTGTCTCGGAGCCAGAGACCTCGCCCACACTCCGGTGGACGGGGAAGGCTGGCGATGCGTCAGTGTTTCGGGTCTGGGGCGCGCTCTCTCTTGTTCGCGATACCACTGCGAGCAAGCTCTCCTCCCGCACTCTCCGCTGCGTCTTCCTTGGCTTCCCCACTGACGGCCCGCCGTGGCAGTTCTACCACCCGCCCTCGCGTCGAGTCTTCGCCTCCCAGGACGTCACCTTTGACGAGTCGGTCTGTTTCTACCAGTTAAACCCGCACGCGTCCCACCCGGTTCCCCTAGCACCCCTCTTCCTGGTACCAGTCCCCCCCCCGGTAGTCCCCCTCCCCCCACAGGGTCCTGCTCCCTCAGGTGTGTCTCAGGTCGACCCACCCCCGTTGGATGAGCCAGTGGAGATCTCTTCTGACTCCTCTGGCCGAGCTGAGGGGGGTGACCCAGTTGAGGACGACACGGCGGCCACTCGCCGCCCTCCACGCTTGGAGACCCCCCCGGATTTTCCGCCTCGACCGTCTTCGCCCCCTTCGCAGCCTGCTGCTGTGGACTCTGGAGCTGAGACTACACGTGCTGAGACAGAGGGTGAGGGTTCTGGAGGTGCTGTGCCTAGGGGTGCTGGTTCTGGGGGTGCTGCGACTGGGGTTGCTGACTCTGGGGGTGCTGCGAGTCCTAGTGGCGGTGGAGTTGTTGGTGTCCCTGGTGGAGGTCCTGGAGCTGGAGGTACTAGAGGTGCTTCTGGTGCTGGAGGTGCTAGAGCTACCACTACTGGAGGTGCTGGAGCTGGACAGCCACCGCAGCCTGCTCTACTTGAGACACTCTCGCCGCAGGCGATTCGTGCGTGGGTCGTTCGGCGAGGCAGTCCTGGTGGTGGAGGGTACAGTCCTGCTGGTGCTGGAACTACTAGTCCTAGAGGTGCTGCTGGTGCTGGAGCTAATAGTCCTAGAGGTGCTGGAGGTGCTGGAGGTACTGCTGGAGGTACTAGAGGTGCTGCTGGTGCTGGAGGTACTGGAGCTGCTAGTCCTGGAGGTACTGCGGGTACTGGAGCTGCTGGCACTGGAGGTGCTGGTGCTACTGGTGCTGGAGCTGCGGGAGCTGCTGGTCCTGGAGGTGCTCGTACTAGAGGTACTGGAGCTGCCGGAGCTGGTGGTGCTGCTCGTGCTGGAGGTGCTATTGGAGCTGCTGACCCTGGAGGTGCTGGAGTTGCTGGTGCTGGAGGCACTGGAGCTGGAGGTACTGGAGGTGCTGGAGCTGCTGGTCCTGGAGGTGCTCGTACTAGAGGTGCTGGAGCTGCCGGAGCAGGTGGTACTGCTGGTGCTGGAGGTGCTGTAGGTGCTACTGGATCGGCTGGCACTGGAGGTGCTGGTGCTGCTGGTGCTGGAGACGCTGGAGCTGGAGGTACTGGAGGTGCTGGAGCTGCTGGTCCTGGAGGTGCTCGTACTAGAGGTGTTGGAGCTGCCGGAGAAGGTGGTACTGCTGGTGCTGGAGGTGCTGGAGGTGCTACTGGAGCTGCTGGCACTGGAGGTGCTGGAGGTACTGCTGGTGCTGGAGGTGCTGGAGCTGCCGGAGCAGGTGGTACTACTGGTGCTGGAGGTGCTGGAGGTGCTACTGGAGCTGCTGGCACTGGAGGTGCTGGAGGTACTGCTGGTGCTAGAGGTGCTGGAGCTGCCGGAGCTAGTGGTGCTGGAGGTGCTGGAGGTGCTGGTGCTACTGGTGCTGGAGGTGCTGCTGGGAGTGCAGGTGGAGCTGCTCGTGCTGGAGGTACGGGAGCTGCTGGTGCTCTTCGCCACCTTCTCAGTCTTCCGCCAGGTGCTACTGACTTCCTTGTGGCAGGTACTACTCCTCCGTTACTGTTTCCACCGGCCGACCAGTCTCAGCCGCCACTGCTACCGCACTCCCCACTGCCTGCTCCTACTCCTTACACTGTGGTGACACAGTCCCTGTCTGAGCGTCGAGAGCCTGAGACTCGTGCTTCCACCCCTGAGCGTCGAGAGCCTGAGTCTAGCTTTGACCTTGAGCCTGAGCCTAGAGCTGCTGTCCGTGCTCGTGTTCCTCGTGTTCGTCGTCCGTGTGCTCCGCCTGTCCCAGGCACTCACGATATGACACTCCGTCCTTCCTCTGTTCCACAGCGTGTTGTCTTGCCGTTACCTCCTGCGTCCTCTCTTCCTGACGTTGCTGACCCTCCGTTTGACCTTGCTCGTGCGTCCAGTCCGACTGTTACTCGCTTTCTTGTTACGGTGGTGAATGACCCTTCGTTCTCGTCTCCTGCTGCGTCTGCCTTAGTCGCTGAGCTCGTTGACTTTGCTGCTGTGTACCGCCTAGACTACCTTGCGAGTCTTGTCTCTGACCCTGTCCCTGCCTGTCCTCCTTCCGTCGGGGGTGAGACTGCTCTTGGCTGTACTGCCCTTGGCTGTGACGTTCTTGAGGACAGACAGGAGGAGCTGGAGTGCCTTGCTGCCGCTTCACCCCATCACGCGACCATGCTGCTTGCCCCTGAGGGAGACCCGGATGCACTTGACATCCCCACCCCGCGCTCCTACAGGGAGGCGATTTCGGGTGAGTACTCCTCTCAGTGGCAGACAGCCATGGACGCAGAGATGGCTTCCTGGAAGTCCACAGGCACCTACGTCGACAAGGTTCCCCCACCTGGGGAGAACATCGTCAGTGGCATGTGGATTTTCAGGGTGAAGCAGCCGCCGGGTTCTCTCGCCTGCCTTCAAGGCACGTTACGTTGCTCGAGGCTTCAGTCAGCGTGCGGGGGTCGACTTCTTTCAGACCTTCTCCCCCACCTTGAAGATGACCACTCTTCGGGTGTTACTACACGTTGCAGCTCAGCATGACTACGAGCTGCACTCCCTCGACTTCTCGACAGCTTTCTTGCAGGGTAGCCTTCACGAGGCCATCTGGTTGCGCCGTCCACAGGGCTTCACTGGGTCGTTTCCTGAGGGTACCCAGTGGAGCCTACGGCGACCAGTGTACGTCCTGCGTCAGGCGCCCCGCGAGTGGCACGACACACTGAGGACGACACTTGCGGCTCTTGGGTTTGCTCCTTCGACTGCTGACCCGTCGCTGTTTCTACGCACCGACACTACTCTGCCGCCGTTCTACATCCTCGTGTACATCGACGACTTGGTTTTTGCTACTGCTGACACTGAGGCACTGGCTCTAGTGAAGGCGGAGCTGCAGGAGAGACACACCTGCACTGACCTGGGTGGGCTGCGGAGCTATCTTGGCTTGCAGATCACCCGGGACAGAGCACGGCGCACCATCACCCTGACTCAGTCACACATGGTGCACCAAGTCCTTCAGCGCTTCGGCTTCACGTGGTCCTCGCCACAGCCCACTCCTCCGTCTACCGGCCACTCGTTCTCAGCTCCACCTTCGGACGAGTCCGTAGAGCCGAGTGGTCTGTACCCAGATCTTGTGGGTTGCCTCATGTATCTGATGTCGTGCACACGACCTGACCTCGCGTACCCTCTCAGCCTCCTGGCTCGCTACGTGGCACTCGGTAGACACCGAAAGGTGCACTTTGATGCTGCGAAGAGGGTACTGCGTTACTTGTGCAGTACATCGAGCATGGGGCTCGTGTTTGGAGGACGGAGTTCAGTGGTACTCACAGGACACTCTGACGCTTCTTGGGCCGACGACCAGGCGACTCAGCGTTCGTCACAGGGTTACACCTTCAGTCTTGGCTCTGGTTCTGTCTCGTGGAGGTCCACTCGTTCTTCTTCTGTGCTTGGCTCCAGCTGCGAGGCCGAGATCTACGCTGGGGCCATGGCTGCACAGGAGCTACGCTGGCTGACCTACCTGCTGACCGACGTGGGGGAGCGGCCTCGTTCTCCTCCAGTTCTGTACGTCGACAACAAGGCAATGCTTGCCTTGTGACGCGAGCAGAGACTGGAGCACAGAACATAGCACATTGCTCTTCGCTACTTCCTTGCGCGTGAGCTGCAGCAGTGTGGTCAGCTGCGCCTTGCTTACGTGGCCTCTCGGGCCAACACTGCTGATGTCTTCACCAAGGCTCTTGGGTCTGGTGATCATCACCGTTTCTGCACTGCTCTTGGGCTTGTGCCCACTCTGCCTCACCTGCTGGTTGCTTGACTTGCTCTTGTTGTACACTGATATATATATATATATATCTTTATACCTGCTTGTTTACTCTTGCTCGGTTGTGATCAGTGTACTGCCTTGCTATTATAACTCTGCATGTGAACTGGCCTTGTGGCCGCTTGCTTGTGCTCAGATTGTGTGGTGTCCTTGAGATCCACCCTGAGCTTTGGTTTGCTTTACTTGTTCTCTTGCTTGACTGGTCTTGTGACCGTCTGTTGTGTTTGCTATCTCCCACTTAGCTTATGGGGGTGTGTCAAACTGTATGTTTGTGTTCTCTCTAGGCTATAGTGGGTTAGCCTACAAGGGGTACAAGGTACTTGTACTCATGCATGCTACCTAGTCCACCATTCCTGCCTGCTTATTCTAACAGTACTCTGTTTCCCGCACTTGTTGTCCTTTCACTCCTCTCATTCTTTTCTTTTCTCCTCACCACCCCTTTTGACCTCTCGAACTCCTCTTTTCCATCTCACTCACTCCCATTTCTATCCTGCGTTCTCTCCCTCCCACCCACCCACCCACCCACTCACACCCACCAGACCCCAGCAGCAGCAGTAGACATGACATGAGCAGCATGAAACCTAGCAAATACAGAGGACGAGTGCCACAATAGTTATTTAAACATTTTAACTGTTTTCAAGCTACTAGTTGCCATTCTCGTGATAGCTTGCCAGTGTATAGTTACCAAACGCCTGAAACAAGTTATCTGGTTGTTTCAGCTTTATTGTATTTGAGAGCTACTTTATACTGGATTGCAGTTCTCATCCTAAAGATAAATCAAAATCGCAGTTCAAGAAGAGCAGAGGTAACCAAGAGCACCTATTCCGAAGCAAGCACAGCGATTGCTCGCTTGCTTGGCCAAGGCAAGAGCGAGGTAAAGCCAAGGGGCGCTTAGGCGAGGGCCTTGGGCTTGCTCTTGGAGTTGAGCTGCACCTTCTTGCCCGTGGGCGGCTGCAGGGACAGAGGGGGCAGGGGGGGGAGGTGGGGTGGGAGGGGTGGGCAGAGATGCGTTGGGAGGGCTAAGGATAGCTGAGAGAACGGCACTGGGCAGCAGGCAGGGCCGGAAAGAGCAGGGGAGGGGGAAAAGGGTGTGGTAAGGCGAGGCGGGGCGGGGCGGGGAGGGGCGGGGCGGGGCGGGGCGGGGCGGGGCGGGGCGGGGCGGGGCGGGGCGGGGCGGGGCGGGGCGGGGCGGGGCGGGGCAGGGCAGGGCAGGGCAGGGCATGGCAGGGCAGGGCATGGCAGGGCAGGGAGGGACAGGGAGGGACAGGGCAGGGGAAGGGGGGTGTGCAGGGCACTTACAACAGAGAGCTCCTCCTCGTGCTTGACAATGAAGCTGGTGTCCACCTTGCCCTCCTTGAACTCGGGCACGTCCAATATCAGCTTGTGGAAATCAATGGTGGTTGGCACGCCTGGTAAAGAATGGGGATACCACGGGCAGCACACAGGGGGAGAGGATGAAGCTGGTGTCCACCTTGCCCTCCTTGAACTCGGGCACGTCCAATATCAGCTTGTGGAAATCAATGGTGGTTGGCACGCCTGGTAAAGAATGGGGATACCACGGGCAGCACACAGGGGGAGAGGATGAAGCTGGTGTCCACCTTGCCCTCCTTGAACTCCGGCACGTCCAATATCAGCTTGTGGAAATCAATGGTCGTCGGCACGCCTGAGAGGGGTGGGATACACGGGCAGCAGAGAGGGGGAGACGAGCGGGTGTGAGGGATGCGAGAGAGAGAAGGGGTGTCCACCTTGCCCTCCTTGAACTCGGGCACGTCCAATATCAGCTTGTGGAAATCAATGGTCGTCGGCACGCCTGTAGGGGAAGAAGACAGATGGGCAGCATGTGAGGGAGAAGAGCAGGTGTGAGGGAGGCAGGGGAACGGGTGGTGGATCGGGAGAGATGGAAGAAGTGGGGCTCAGTGGTATGGCTGAAGGGTTGAGTGGGGAGAGGCGCAGTGGTGGTGGTACCCAGATGATGGTCACGGGGGAAAGAGGCGCAGAATGCATGCCAGAGATGGTAAGGGAGAAAGGGGAGCAGTGGGCGTACCAGAGATGATGGTGTCGTGCAGCGCTCTCTTCATCCTCTCAATGGCCCTCTCCCGCGTGGGCGCCCACACGATCAGCTGCTCGCCACACACATGGGTGGATCAACAGGAAGGGGAGGGGAAAACAGTCGGGGAAGAGGAGGGGGATGGGGAAGGGGAGGGGAGAGTGAGGAGCCATTTAGTGAGGTGAGTGATGAGCAGCACAGCAGGCCAGATGGAGGCCAACTGCTTGCAAAGAAGTGAGTCAAGCAAGTCAACGCAGGTACCCTGCCCACCTTGCCGAGCAGCGAGTCATAGGAGGGCGGCACGAGATAATCGTTATAGATGTGGCTGTCCATGCGCACAAACGGCCCTCCGGGCGGCAGGTACGCGGTGATGCGGCCCGGGCCGGGGCGGAAGTTCTGGAAGGGGTCCTCAGCATTGATGCGGCACTCGATGGCGTGGCCTCGCACGGTGATGTCCTCCTGCTTGTACCGCAGCTTCTCCCCCATCGCCACCCGGATCTGCTCCTCTATCAGATCGACTGAGGTTATCATCTCCGTCACCGGATGCTCCACCTGCGCACACGGGGAGGGGGGGGAGGGAAGCGTGGGGGGGAAGAGGGGGAGATGGCAGTGTGGCACCGGAGTGTGAGTGGGGGGCAGCCAGAATCACATGTCATACTATGGAGGATGTATGAAGACACCCAGTCCTGGTTATTAGATGTGAATATGACTGCATATGCTAGTTCTCTGGAGATTGGGTGCTCAGTCCCCTGAGATATTCCTGCTTGTTGTCCAAGTGTCCCTATTTCCCTTATCTGAATTTCGCGTGTTCATCTCTCACCCACAGAGCTCGTTCCTTTTCCCACCTGTATCCTTGTGCTCCACTTTTCACCTGCATGCGCGTGTGCATTACACCTGCATCCCCCGACCCTGCCCCTCCGCTCACCTGGATGCGCGTGTTCATCTCCATGAACTAGAACTCGATGGTGCCCACGCCCACATACCCAATGCTCTTCCCTTCTATTCGTGATCTCCCAACTCGACCTGCCTGCTCCTGCCCCTACTCTTACCTGAATGCACGTGTGCATCTCACCTGCATTCCCCGCCCACCCCCCCCCCCGCCCCCTCTCCCCTCCTGCCCCTCCTCCCCTCCCACCTGGATGTGCGTGTTCCCCCCTCCGCTCACCTGGATGTGCGTGTTCCCCCCTCCGCTCACCTGGATGCGCGTGTTCATCTCCATGAAGTAGAACTCGCCGTTCTCAGCCAGCAGGAACTCGATGGTGCCCACGCCCACATACCCAATGCTCTTCGCCGCCGCCACCGCCGCGTCGCCCATCGCCTTGCGGATCGCGGGCGTCAGCGCGGGCGACGGGCCCTCCTCCACCAGCTTCTGGTTGCGCCTCTGTAGTGGGGGAGAAAGAGGGGGGGGGGGGGGGGGGGGAGTGGAAGTGGAAGAGAGAGGGACAGGGTGAAGGGGGAGAGCGCCAGTGCTCAGCGGGGGCGACGGGCCCTCCTCCACCAGCTTCTGGTTGCGCCTCTGTGAAGGGGGGAGGGGGGGGAGCGTGGGAGAAGGGGGGAAGAGAGAGGGGCAGGGTGAGAGGGGGAAGGAGCGCCGCTTCTCAAGGGAGAGGGGGAGGGAGGGAGAGAGTTGAAGGGGATGGGATGAGAAGAAGGGGATGGGATGGGACGAGTGGGATGGAAGGTGTGGGAGGACGTTGGGACGGGCAAGCAACAGGCTGCCTGCCGTGTGCGTGCAGGCCACAGCAGCAAGGAAATGCCCACTCATACTTTGCACGCGTTGCACATCTCACTCACGTCCTCACGCCCTCATCGCCCACAGCACCCTCATGCACTGACCGCCCTCATGCACTGACCGCCCTCATGCACTGACCGCCCTCATGCACTGACCGCCCTCATGCACTGACCGCCCTCATGCACTGACCGCCCTCATGCACTGACCGCCCTCATGCACTGACCGCCCTCATGCACTGACCGCCCTCATGCACTGACCGCCCTCATGCACTGACTGCCCTCTGGCCTCACGGCATGCCGTGCAGAGGAGGGAGGTTACCTGGATGGAGCAGTCGCGCTCAAAGAGGTGGATGGCGTTGCCGTACTTGTCCGCCAGCACCTGATGGGGGGGGGATTAAGGGGGAGAGGAGGGGAAAGGGGAGGGATTGAGAGAGAAGGGGCGCAAGGAGAGCGGAGGGAGAAGGGGAGACGCGAGTGTGCGGTTGAGGTGGCTGCCTTGCTTGTCCGCCAGCATGGTGGCGCGGGTGGAAGGGGAAGGGATGCGAGAGGCGCAGGGGGGATGAGAGAGTGCGGGGAGGGTATGACGGAATTGAGATGAATATTTGACAGGCATTCTACAGCAGGAAATACAAGTAAGACGTCATCGTAACTACCTACTGCCGCGCTCCCTCACCCTTGCAGCAAGCAACATCCCTCCGTGCAAGTTTCAACACCACGTGCCATTCTCATTGCTCACAGCAGCAACTGCACCTCCCACGCTCTCACAAGCAGCGTGCCTACCTGCCTCTGCGCACACCTCTGCTCCAACCTCACATTCCCCGCCCCCCCACCTGAGCTCCACCTAGCGGGGTCCCTCTTATTCGCCCGCCCACCTGGAACTCGACGTGGCGGGGGCGCGCGATGGCCTTCTCCAGGTACACCCCGTCGTTGGAGTCGACTCAAAAGCCACACAACCTCTGCTCCGACCCGCTCACCTTCCCGCAGTGGCGCAAATCACCTCACCTCCCCGCAGTAAAGCAAATCACCCTCACCTCCCCGCAGTAGCGCAAATCAGCCTCACCTGGAACTCCACGTGGCGCGGGCGAATGATGGCCTTCTCCAGGTACACCCCGTCGTTGCCAAACGCCGCCCCCGCCTCCTGCCGCGCTTGCTGCTCTCACCACGCACGCACACAGGGGGGAAGGGTGGGCAAGTTTTGTAAGGATTTAGGGGGGAAAGCCGTACGAACTGATGGATCAAGAGCTAAGATCCCTCAAATATAAGGACGGGTGTGAAACACAGAGCATGAGCGTAACATCTCAGAAAGGAGCAACGTGCTCGTTCCACCTCATGTAAACAGCTCATCGCCATGCCATGCGGCCCATCTCACCTGGTAGAGCTTGACGAAGTCCCCCCTCTCGAGCACCAGGCGCATGCCACGGCCTCCGCCGCCCGCCGTGGCCTTGATCATCACCGGATACCCCATGCCGTCCGCCACCGACAACGCCTCCTCCACCGTCTGCGCCAACGGGGGGAGGGGGGAGGGGGAGGAGGGGTGGGAGAGGGGAGATGGGGGCGGGGGGAGGGTGAGGGGCGGGGGAGGAGAATGTGAGCGTAAATGTAACACGAAAATGTGCGCGTTCGTCAGTGTGTGTGCATGTGAGTGCGTGTGTAAGTGTGCGGGAGAGAGACAGCGCGTGCGAGCAAGTGTGCACTCACGTCGATCAGCCCTTCACTGCCGGGCACGGTTGGCACGTTGGCTCGTCGCATGGTTTCGCGCGCCGTCGCCTTGTCGCCCATCAGGCGAATGCTGTTGGGCTGCGACACACGCAGCAATCGCACGGCAGTCGCAAGGCAGGAGAGGACAGGAGAGAAGATTACAGAGAGAACGAGGGAGCGACGAAGGAGCTGGTCACCATGTTCATCATTCATGGACTCCTTGCTTTAAAACCCTCTTCTCAAGATTTCACAACAGCTATGCCATTTGAAACCGTGCTAACTCGTTCCTGCGATCATGGCCCCCGCTCCCGCCACCTCACCGCACTTTCAAATCCTATCGCACCTCCCACCGCTATTCACCCCGAGCTACCGCACAGCACCGCGCGCGGGCACACCTTGGGGCCGATGAAGTTGAGGCCGTGGTCGGTGCAGATCTCGACGAACGTGGCGTTCTCGGCGAGGAAGCCGTACCCCGGATGCACCATCGTGCACCCCGTGCTCACCGCCGCCGCCACCAGGTTCGGAATGTTCAGGTACCTGAGAGAGAGCGCGCGGGGGCATCGCGGGAATCGCGCATCGAGGAAGGGGCGAGAGGATGGTGCGGCGCACGAGAATGGATGTGGGATCGATGAGAATGCATTTGGGTGGTGTTAAAATGGAGGACGCAACCGATGGCGCGACAGCCACGCCTGGTGGCGGAAAGAGAGAGTCGCGGTGACTCGGGACTGCACGGATAGGAGAGAGTGGCGGCGGAACTCACGATTGCGCGGAGGGGGCCTCGCCGATGCAGACGGCCTCGTCGGCGAGCTCGACGTGCAGCGAGTTGCGGTCGATGGTGGAGTACACCGCCACGCACGGGATGCCCAGCTCGTGTGCCGACCGGATCACGCGCACCGCGATCTCGCCGCGATTCGCCACCAGGATCTTCTCTTGACACGTGGCGCCCAGCGCGCCTCCGCGGGACTTTCCGCCAGCGGCCTTGGGGGCGGAGAGGGACTGCGCGGCGGCGTGGCGGCGGAGGGAGGTGCCGGCGAGCGAGGAGGAGACGCTGGCGATGGGCGCGGAGGCGGTGAACGGGTCGCGCGCCGTGCACGACGGCGTTGCCGACGCCGACACCGTCGCGCGCTTGGAGACCGCGCTGACGCCGGATGCGGCCTGGTGATTCGATGATTGGCAGGGAAGGTGATTGATGCGGGAAGTGGTTAATGAGGGAGGTGGCTGATGATCAACTATGCCTGTTAAGAATGAAATATGCATGTCCTAATGGATGATGGTACGGACTGATAATGATGAAATATGAATGTCTTATAGCATGATGAACTGAGCCTGCTGATGATGAATCATGCATGTGCTAATGGATGAAATCAGTTTTGTGATGTTATATATCGCTTTGATCCTAGCGTTCAAGGGTCCTCTTCTGGGAAGACTAACGTCTCATATACGGAAGGGTTCAAATGGATAACTTCATAAGGTCCACACACGGCATGTGCTCGTAATTGCAATCGGAGCATAGGAGGCCAAACTACGAATAATTAACCAATCAAATCAAGGCTATCGCACCACGTTTAGGAGCCTGGCGCCGGACATGGTGGCAGCCTCCATGGCGGGAAGCTGAGGTGCGCTGAAGATAAGCGGCAAGCGATCAGAGAGCAAGGCAAACCAGGCTGCTGGGAGGAAAAAGTAGCAGCGACCAGGCAAAAATGAAATACAGTAAATCTGATTTGGAATGTGAAGGTGATTCCTCTGGGAACCTCTGCTGCACTGGACTGGTCAGCCAGTGATGCCCTGTGACTCTCGAGTATCCTGATTTCTGACTGGATGTTCGCAGCCCTTGCAACAGAAACGCTGCCAGGAAGGGCGTGGCTCCCGAGAACCGATCAGATCTCGAGGTGAGAGTGACTCTGATGTGACACAATGGATGGAATCGCGATCGGCCGATCGCAACGATTGATCCGCGAGGAATGGACGGTATTCAGCACCTCGAGAGTCTCACGGTTCCCAGCCGAAAATTTGAGCGATAGGTGATGGTGACGGGAAGTGACTTGGGGCTGACGTGTTGCAGATGACAGACAACCTCCATGGTACACGTGGCGAGACTGTGCGGCACTCGCAATAGCTTCCAGCTCCGAAAGTGGGGCTGACGTGGGCGCGATCGACAGACCGATCACAAAATAGAGGTTGGCTTTTGGCTCGAGGGGGAGGCGAAAAAACGACATGGCAACACAGTTCAACTGGAGGTTGTTTTTTACAATTTGATATAACTCCTACAACATACTACCTGTACTGCTTTTGAATCACAATAGAGATTACCGTAAGCTTATGCAGAAAACCCTTTTATACTCAAAGCAGGTAGTGTTGGGATGAATCTCGTATATCATATCCTAAGACCTAGTTAGGATATGTGCGCTGATAAACTTGGAGAGAGAGGTGAAGAGTGTGTGGGGATGGCTTGGGGACCGTCCAGATTGTTACGGATGTGCTCTCATATTACAGGACAATCTGACTAAAATCTATTATATTATCCGTCTTATGGTTTGTGTTTACAATCATCTGGTTCTTACTTCAGACTCGTTACAAATACGAACTCAATTCTTTCAACCGAGTCAGTCCTGCTCGGTGTGGTCACTTTCGAACCGCAAGCTCTGCGATGGTGATCATGGGTGGCGAAAGTTGTGGTAGGCATCGCACTGTCGTCAATCACGACAGCCCTCGCAATTGTACTGCTCGCACTGTCATCGTTTGCGCCGTGCTTCGCACAGCCCCTCTACAAGCCCAAACATCAGCCACTTCTCGCCCCTCATAAGCCCACCGCGCCGTCCGTACTTTTCCAGATGGCACCCTCGCACTGGTCGTCGAGCCTCGGGTGCGCGGTCCGTCTCCGTCGTGCGCGCTTCCGCTTGGGTTTGAGAATTATGAAATGGTGGGAAAGCTGCTCCCGCAAAGTCCAACAAAGGTGCGGCGAAATGGTAAGGACCACCCTCCACTCACAACTCCCTCACTCACTCACTCCCTCCACTACCTCACACATCCTTCTCACAATCACCCCCCACTGTACGTTCACTGTATGGAGGGGCGGATATTTGCACGGACTGTTGACAAGCAATCCCACCACCACCGCCACCACCACTCACCACCAACCTGTAAACGCACGACACTCCGTGCACAGGGGCAAACCCTGGCTCCACCACAAAGCGTTTCTTTCCTGTCCTGTGACCTGTCCCACCCGCCATCCCTAAAAGCAGCGACAGCGGAGACATTTTACCTTTTGTTCGTAAGTTAGGTAGCCCAGAGAGCAATTGGTAATCAAGCTCTAGCATGTGGTTAGCCGAGAACCGGAGCTGCGCATGAGACCATGCGTGTACGTTTTCCGAAATGAAGTAACCCGGCTTGAGCGTGCTTTCTCGCTGCTGTAGTTTAATTTTAGTCAGTGGTCGCAGCTTCAAGCTTTAACATTTAACTCTTATTAAGCAGAGGTTTGTTATCCACGAAGGTAGTTAGAATGGCAGCGATGGCGACGCCCGAGCGGCTTTTCCCGAACGCCAGCCGCTCAGACATTAGAACCCGCTTTCACCTCGGCAAGCAGCTGGGGCAGGGCGGCACAGGCGTAGTAACCGTATGCAGCGACCTTCAAACGGGGATACCGGTCGCGGCGTGCAAGAGTGTGCCGAAGAGCAAGCTCCAGCGGCGCGACGCGCTGGAGGAGCTGCAGCGCGAGGTGCACGCGAACCGCCGCGTGCGCGGGCACGCGCACGTGGTGGAGCTGCGCGGGCTGTACGAGGACGCGCAGGCCGTGCACCTCGTCATGGACCTCTGCAAGGGCGGCGACCTCTACGACTTCCTCATCGCTCGCTCGCCCGTCGCAGAGCCCGTCGCAGCCGAAATCGCCAGGTACGCCTGTCGAAGGGCCCCAATGGTCGCTCCTTGCCTAGGGTTTCAGAACCAAGCAGTCTTACGCAACACGAGCTCCCAGTCCGAAACATCTGGGCGCTCAAATCGACGAGCAGAAAATAAATAGCTTAAAGTCGCTAACCGTTTTCCCCATTGCGTCTATTTCCGCGCCCCCCTGGTCCCGCTCCGGCAGGCAAGTGCTGCTAGCGTTGGCGCACTGCCACGCGGTGGGCGTGATGCATCGCGACATCAAGCCGGAAAACATCCTCCTCGTCGCGCCCGACGACGCTTCGGGCCGCGTGCACGTGAAGCTCGCGGACTTCGGGCTGGCCGTGCTGCTGCGGCCCGGACAGCGCGCCGTGGGCATGTACGGCAGCGCGATCTACATGTCGCCCGAGGTGGTGTGCCGCCGCCCGTACGGCCACGCGGTGGACCTCTGGGGCCTCGGTGTCATCGTCTACCTCGCCCTCGCCGGTACGCCCCTCGCCTCTCCCCGCTCTCGCCCCTCCCTCTCCCCGCTCTCGCTGCCCGCTCTACCCTTCGCCATTCCCCGCTCTACCCCTTGCCGTTCCCCGCTCTACCCCATTGGCCGGCTGACTGCTCTCCACGGCGCTACCGTGCTTCATCGCCATTTCCTCAATTGTCGCCTCGCGCTCACCCGTTCCCCTCCCCACACCGGCCCCCCGCCCCGCGCAGGCTACATGCCGTTCTGGGGCAGCACGGACGAGGAGCTCTTTCTGCGCATTCTCCGCAACTCCCCCGACTTCCGCGCGGACCCCTGGCCCCGCGTGTCCCCGCAGGCGGTCGACTTCATCCGCTCGCTGCTCCACTCCGATCCCGCGCACCGCCCTTCCGCGCTCGCCGCGCTGCAGCACCCCTGGATCGTGCAGCACTGCGGCGGCCCCGCCGCTTCCCCCGCGCCCTCGCTTTCCGCCGAGCCCATGCCCGGGATGACGCCCAAGGCCCCCGCAGCTACGCGCAAGTCTGCGCCAGCGGGGGAGAACGGGGCGAAGGTGCACCCGGAGGCGGGCAAGGCGCAGCAGCTGCCGCGCGCGGGTAGCATGGAGGCGGGCGGGGAGGCGGCGGTGATTGCGCCGCTGTCGACGCTCAACAAGATCCGCGTGGGCGGAGCGGGGCAGTCCGGGGGACAGTCGGCCGCGCACCAGGGCAGGGCAATGGACGTCGACTCCGACCAATCAGTTCCTATCGCTCCAGTCGCTTCCGCCTCTTCCGCCGCTTCCGCTGCTTACGCCATGCCTGCGCCCATGAAGCAGCCGCGGCAAGCGCCCGCGGGTGCCCAGCGGCAGTGGCCAACGCAGCAAGTGGAAGCGGCGCAAGCGCAAGCGCAAGGCGGGGAGGAGGTGCAGCCGCTGCAGCGCGCGCGGCGAGCGAGTCAACCGTGCGAGAAACGCGAGGGGCGGGGGAAATCGACGAGAGGCGCGTCCGCCGCGGAGCAGCAGGTGCGCGGACGGTCCCGCCACCGCGAGTCCGCAACAGCCCCACGCGCCATGGATGTCGACGAACCCATGTCGTCGCAGCCGTCGCAGGCAAACCACCATGCGTCGCACGCACTGCCACCAATCCAGGTTCCACCTTCCGCGGGCTCCGCGCCGTCGCCGTCGCCGTCGGAGACGCCCGCGAGTTCGCAGGCCGCCACGCCCACGGCGCCGTCGACTCGTCCGCGCGCGTCCCACTTCCGCTTCTTCTCCCCGAAGCGCAAGTCGCGCGCCGCAACTCACGTCACCGTTGCCGACGCGCCCTCAGGCGACTCGACTCCGCTGTCCATCCCCGGCACCCCCACGTACCTGCCGCTCGACTCTCCCTCCGCATCCTCCGCCGCACGAGGCGGCGAATCGAGCCGCTCCACGTCATCCTTCATGGACGCAGCGCCCTCGTGCTTCCCCGTTTTCCGGCGCCAATCGTCTTCCTCCTCCTCCACGCCGCGGTCTCGCACCGCCAAGCCGTCGGTCATCACCATCCCGCTGCGCACTCAAGCATCCGCCACGTCAGCTTCCGAAGTAACAACGGTCGAGATTCCCTGCATCAGGACCGAGCCGCCTCTCGACCCAACCAAGCAGCCGCCTTCCTTACCTGAGATGCAGGCTCGGCTATCCCAACCAGACGGCTCCCTGCCCGTGCCTGAGCTCCTCTCCTACCTCCGCCCTCGCCCCTCTTCCCCCCGCCGCGCGCCCGCCGCCTCCGCGGACGATTCCGCGCCCTCGTCCGCCGCCTCCTCCGCCCCGCAGAAGCGCGGCTTCGCGAAACCCGCGTGGATGGAGGCGATTCGCGCCGCCAAGCCGGAGGACTCGCTAGCCGGGCAGGCCGGCGCCGCGAAAGGCGCCGCAAGTGGCGGGCTGCCGGCGGGCACGGACGCGCGGAGGGCGTCGAGCCAGTTCCTCGCGTCGAACCCGACGCGCAAGCCGGCGGCAATCGCGGCGGGCTTGGCGGCGGGTGGTGGCAGCGCGGAAAAGGTCAGCAGCCGCGCATGCGTGTCGATCAACATTCCGGCGGATCAAGATCCGGAGCCGCGCGAAGCGCGCGAGCCGAAGAAGAAGGTTCGGTCGCCCGCCACGCGCCCGGCGCAGCCACCCGAGTCGCCCAGGACGATCCCTCTCGACTCGCGCCAGTCGCCCAAGCCCTCCCCCTCGTCGCTCATCGACCCCCGGCAGTCCCCGCGCCTGTCCTCTCCGCGCAACCCGCGCGCGGGCGGGAAGCTCGTTCCGCCGCTGGTGCTCCCCATGCGCGGAGCCTACGAGGCGGAAAAGGAAAAGCCCCTCCGCCGGCGGGACTCGGCGCAGCGGGGCGCAGGAACCGGAGAGGGCGCAGGCGGAAGCGCAAGCGGGGGAGAGGAGAGCGCATACCTCAGCTGCAAATCCCCTTCCGCGAGCAGCGTTGCTAGCAGCGTCACGGAGGGGTGGTCCCCGTTTATGAGCAGCGCGGGCAGCGTGAGCGGCAGCAGCAACGCGGGCAGCGGCGGCAGCAGCCCGTACCACGCGGAGACGCTGACGCCAGCGCTGACGTCAGTGCTGAAGATGAGAGCAATGGTGCGCGTGCCTGTGGGCGGCAGTGCCGGGCAGATGGCCGGGCAGGGCGGGCAGGACGGGCAGGTAGAGGCGGGCAGGCAGGAGAGAAAGGAAAGAAAGGAGAGAAAGGAGAGGAGCGACAAGCATGAGAGGCGGGAGAAAATGGAGAGGCATGGGGGGCATAAGAGTCACATGGAGGTGGAGGGGGAGGAAGGAGGGGCAGCAGTGCACATGGTGACATCAGCAGAGGGGGCAGATGTGGTGAGGAGCAATGGGGAGCACCGCACCCACAGCAGCAGCCATAGCCATAGCCACAGCGGCAGTCACAGCAGCAGTCAGAGTCAGGCCCATGGGGCTCGTAAGGCCCGGGGGCTGGGGTCGATTGTGCGAGCCTTTGCTGCTCTCTCCACCGCACAGCCCGACTCCGGTGCTGGTAACGGGGTAACCCCCTCAGGCAGCAAGTCTGCTTCTGTCCCGGTCACTCCTGTCCGCAATCCGTTCAGCAGCAACGTCTCATCCTCGTCATCGTCTGCCAAGTCAGCGTCGGCGCACGTGGCGAGCCTCCGCGCTGCTGGCGCGTCAGCAGGGCCGCGCGCATCTGCCAGCGTGGCGGCTGCAGCGGCAGCAGCATCTGCGAGTGTGGGCGCCCCTGCTGCAGCGAATGCCTCAAGCTACAGCAGCAGCTCTTCAGCTTACTCGCTCTCTTCAGCGAGTGGTTCTGGTTCTGCTGCTCCCTTCCGGCCTCCTGTGCCCAAATGGGGTGAGGGGGGTGTTGGGACGGCCAGAGCAAAGGGGGGAGCGCTGGCAGAAGCGAGGGCAATCATTAAGCAACGCCAGATGCTGCTGCAGCAACAGCAGCAGCAGCAGCAGCAGCAGCAGCAGCAGCAGCAGCAGCAGCAGCAGCAGCAGCAGCAGCAGCAGCAGCAGCAGCAGCAGCAGCAGCAGCAGCAGCAGCAGCAGCAGCAGCAGCAGCAGCAGCAGCAGCAGCAGCAGCAGCAGCAGCAGGATGGGGATTTTGGGCATGGGGCCGGCTTGGTTGGGTTGGCACCTGGAGGAACTTGGCTGGCCTCTCGGTGATGCAGGGAGAGAGGAGGGACCAGGGGGCGAGTGGGATGGAGGGGGGAGAGGGAATCTGAATTGTGCGCTTTTTAGGTGTGGTTACTAGGAGCTCTTGCCTGCTAACTTCCTATTTAGGGAATGCGACCTTCAGGCTTGGGGTTTAGGACGACACTAACCTGTTTCCTAGGTGTTATTAAGCATGTATCCGGATTTGCAAACCCAGTCAGGTGGCCGGTTCAGAGTGAAAGATGAAGTAGGTGCTCCCGTATGGGCTTCAAGCAACATCATGAGTGCATGTTGCAATTTTATCCTGAATAAATTGACAGTTTGATTTGATGATGACAGCTGTGTTACTATTATTGAGTGCATGTTGAGTGTTCCTACACCAGTAGCATGCACCCATCACATAGGTAGCACATTATTATTCATCCCTACAGAAAGTTCACTTCACACTACACAAACCCAGGACATGATTCAGTTAATTAGTTAGTTTGCTGTCACCATTCAATAAATCCTGGTATTCCTGAGAACCCTGAAACAATATTAGAGCTCCTAGAAGTTAAACACCCCTACCAGCCTACTGCTCCTCACACTAGCATGCAACCTTGTGTTGCACATCCATGCACATGCACTCACATCCCAGCACCCTACCCTAACTAACCTAACCTAGAAAGCCACGCCACCGCTCTGCCATTGCAGTCTCCATGCTGTGCCCCTGCCTCGCCTCGTCCTCAAACAGATCATCTCCTGCTAACGGCACCAAGCACCCCCCGCAAACTATCTTCCCTGCGCAACCACACCACCCCATTCCCACCCATCTACATCTTCCTCCTGGTTCTTCTTATTGAGCCCTACCCAAAGCTCCACCTCACCCCCATGCCCCCCCAACTACAACTATCATGTTTCTGTAGCCCTCAGTGTCGCCCACTTGCTCCGCTCCCCCATCCGTCCCCCTCTGCACCGCACCTGCACTCCCCCATCCTCCTCTCCGCCCTCCCCATCCGCGCCTCCCCACTCCCCCGCTTCCCCCCCCTCTTCCGTCGTTGCCAGCCTCTGATACGCCTTGGGGGTCTTCCCCGCCCGCTTCCCCGCCCCCCTCTCGCCGCCCTCTCCCGCCCTCCGCTGCCCCGCTTCCGCCGCCCCTCCCTCGTTATTATCACGTCCGTTCGTCACAGCGCCAGCAGCGTCCCCCGCTGCAGTCACGCGCCGCCCCGCCTCGTCCTCAACCTCCCATAGCCTGTCCGCGCTCGTTTCGAAGTCCGCGCGCTGCGCAAAGAAGCACCCAAAGCACGCGCCGAACACATTCGCGCGCGTCCGCGGAAGCCGCGCGCCCGTCCCCTCTCCCCCCGCGTCTAACTTCTCCGCGCCGCGCACGCCCGTCATCAGCCCGAGCCGCCACCCGCGCTTCATCCACCGCATGCGCCACAGCCGCCACATGCGGCGGCGCGGACCGGCAGGCGGCATGTCGAGCCCGTCGTCCATCGCGCCGTCTGCTGCGGCGGATGGCGGCTCCACCCACGAGTTGGAACGCGCGGAAGCGTACGACGACGACGGCGACGAGGGCGGCTCGGTGACTGGTTCCGACAGTGACGTCATGAGGATGCGACCCGGCGAAGCGTCGTCGGCGGCTGGAGCAGCCTGAGCAGTGGGAGCAGCGTCCGCATCGCGCAAGGCGGCTTCCGCCACCTCTGCGCTCGCATCGTCCGCGCCTCCGTTTCTCCGCGCCACTGCCGCGGCAACTGCCGCTATGACGCTTGCGGGCGGCGCATCGGACGGTACGGACGACGACCCGCTCTCGCTGCTGTTGCCGGCGCTGCTGCCGACTCCCCACGCGCCTCGGCTGAGATTAACGGCCGGCAGCCGGCCCATGGGCGCCCACACGTCGCTCTTCAGCTGCGACGCCGCCGCCGCCGCAGCAGCCGCCGCCGACGACGCCGCAGACGACGCCGCCGCCGCAGCGGCTGCAGCAGCGGCGCTGGCGTTAGGAAGGGCGGCGCGGATAGCGGCGGAAACCGACCCCGCGTCCGCGCGCCAGAGCGCGGAGGGCGTGCGGGGTAGCGGAACCTCGGAGCCGTCGAGAACGATCGGCGCGGCGGGACCGCAATGAGCGACGAGCCATGGATGATTGATCAATTCCTCGACGCTGCTGCGACGATTCGGGTCGACGACCAACAGACGTCGCACGAGCGACTTCGCGTCGTCGGAGACGAACGAACACGGGCTGAAGCGCATCTCGTACCGCCCCTCGCAGATCTTGCGCGCCAATCGACGGTCGTCCTTGTCCATGAACGGCAGCCCGCCCGATAAAAGCACATAGAGAATCACGCCGAGGCTCCACACGTCGGCCTTGTGATTATAACGGTCGCCCAGCACCACTTCGGGCGCCTCGTACATGAGGCTGCCCACGCTCACCGTCGCGAACACGCCCGGCGGCAGCACGAGGCCCAACCCGAAATCGGCGAGTTTCACCTGAATCGCCGCCATTGCCTCGCTGCGCATGTTGAGCCCCGCGCCGGCCGCCGCGCCGTCAGGGCGGTTAGGATAGTGCAGCAAGACGTTCTCGGGCTTTAAGTCGCGGTGCATGACGCCCCGCGCGTGGCAGTACCGCACCGCGTCGGATAGCTGGCGGAAAACCCGCGCCGCCAGCGGCTCGGGCATCTTCCCTTCATGGAAGATTTTCTGGTAAAGCTCCCCGCCGTTGCAATACTCCATAACCATAAACACGTCAGACCCGTCCTCGTACACCCCCTCCAACCGCACTATACCGGGATGGCCCGCAATCGCGCGCATGAGCGCAATCTCCTGCGTGAGCACCTGGCGCTCGAGCACGCTCTTGAGGCGCGCCTTGCTGACGATCTTGCACGCGAAGCGCTGCCCGGTCTGGCGGTGCATGCACTCGACGACGACGCCATAGCTGCCGCGGCCTATCTCCTTGCCCATGGCGTACGTGCCGTGAGGACTGGACAAGGGTCCCGATAAACTTAAACATCGCGAGGCGGTGCTGGACATTTGTGCGGCTGTGACCTTGCTTGTGAACGGGTGATTGACGAACGGATTGAGCGATGGCGTGAAGGACGGAACGGGCTGCGGCCACGACATCAACAGCTGGTTACCCTCATCTTGACGAGCGAACATCGTCATCCTTGCCCTACCAGACTAGCACCTCCCAGGTCCCAATGAAAAGTGCCTAATAAAAAAAACTAGGGTTAGCATGTGCTCGATATGCTTGTCAGTGTGAACTGAACTGGGGTCGGTTCAACGGCGGAACCAAGGCAGGCCACTCACGTCACTAGGAGAGAAAGGAATGCAGCACGCCATAGTTGGTGTGGTGTGGTGGACCGCAGAGAGTTGTGTGACGCGAGAAGGGGGAGGAGAAGGTGAGTAGGAAGGAGCGCCCGCTTTGCTTCCTCCCCTCGCCACGCCACCGCAGAGGCGGAGGGCGAAGTCAAAGGGAGGGGCAGACAGACACGCGTCGAAGCGGGGAGACGCGGATTGGGGAACCTGCGCCGCGCCGACCACGCGGTGCTGCGTTGCGTGCACTTGCCTCGCAACCCAAACCGGCGGACCTGGAAAAGTCCTGCCCGATTACAGAACAGGTATGAAACCCAGGTCGATTTCCGCTGTGCCTTCACATGTGGTAGGTTCACTTGCCCGCTTGCGGTTATTTGACGGCGGTTTCTTGCCCGCAACCACTGTTGAGAGGGGCGCAAAACGGAAGCTAGGGGCACCACCAGCGTGGCGCGGCTCGTTTGGGCCAAAATCGGGGCTGACGTTTCCACTCAGCAAAGCCTACTTGGTAGGTCTGGCCAATCACAGTCAACGTTCCACCTAAGCAATGGGATTGTATGAGGGGCCCTCTGATTCTATAATGGGGGTCAGGAACTTCGGAAAGGAGGGAATTGACAGACTGGCACGCCCGTGACGCAGAACCCTGGGAATACAGTTTACTAAACACCCATATTTCGTACGCTAACCTATGTAAAATACTGTACGACGCAGTAAGTTGTTTAGTCTGACCAGACTGATTGCGCGGCACCGCAACACCAACTCGGGCAGGTTCGTAGCGCGTGTTCTGGTCACTTGTGCAACCACGGTGCGTGGGAGTGGCGGGACTGTCCAAGCAAACTTTTTGTCCTTCCTGTCAGTGAACCTAAAAGAGGCAAGCCTAAGAGTTGTTCAGATTTGGCCACCTTCATTAGATTGGTGTATACCATTTCCTTACGCCTTATTCCTCCACCGAGACACATCAAATCGGGTTAAATCACATCAACACACAACCCTCCAGCACCGGTCTACTACATTACCATGTCTGTTTCTTGCCGTAACTGGTAAAATCTATCAAGTTAACAGACCCTGTGGGAAACGCTTAGGTTTGTAACGGGGATTTCCACGTAGCCCAACCCCAACCAGCAACAAGTCAAGGCGGTTGACAGAGAAATACCTGGCTCTAGCACCTGAATGTCAGACTGGCAGCACTACAGTAGCCACCACACACCACACTCTTTGGCAGGCGCGCGACACTCTCACTTTCACAGCAAGCGAGACGCCCTTCCTCCAGCTTGCAGGGTCGAGTCGCGTGCATTCAAATGGGACAACATGACAAAAATGACTTTTAGCGAACTCACTCAACCGTTCTGAAAGTCGCCAAAACATGTACAATCCCTTTTAGTTTGCGAGCAGAAATTCTCGCTGCCAACCAAGCTTGCTTGTGAATGATGCTCTCAGCTCCAACAGACCCTTATCATCCTCCGCATTTGCCCCTCCAACAGACCTATTATAATGATTTATGTGCAGTGTCGCTACCTTGCACAGCTTCATGTCTGATTGCCTTCGGGCCCAAAATCTCTAGTTTCACTCACAGGCGGCACTGATGCCGGGAGCTTTGCTTACTGAGCCATCCCCATCGTGCGGGATCCGACCTACGGCCGACCTACTAGCTGAATATATATTCGTCGACGTTCTAGGGAAGGGAAAGTACGGCGTGGTGTGGAAATGCAGGGAGCGCCGCACGGGCCGCGAGTTCGCGTGCAAGCAGATCGCCTTCCGCGCTCTCGATCGCCGCGCCCTGGAAGTTGCGCTTCGAGAGATCGACGTCCTTAATCGCATGCGCGGCGCGAAGCACGCGGTTTCGCTTGAATCGGTCTTCGGCGACACGGCCTCGCTCTATTTGATCCTAGAGCTGTGTACAGGAGGGGACCTGCTATCGCTCATCGAGCGGAAAGGTCGGTTGCCTGAACGCGAAGCGCGGCGGGTGTTCGCGTCCGTGGTTCGCGCTGTGGAGGAGTGCCACATCCGCGGTATAATCCACCGCGACATAAAGCCCGAAAACATTCTCCTCTGCCCCGTATCTCCTTCCAAGGCCAAGTCCCGGCGCGATCCCCGCTCGCGGAACCCCGTTTCCGCGGAATTCGCCCCCAAGCTCGCGGATTTCGGGCTGGCGATTCCGCTGCGCGCGGACCAGCAGGTGGTGGGCTACGCGGGAAGCTTCCCGTACGAGGCGCCCGAGGTGGTCGCGCGCGCGCCGTACGACGGCTCCGCTGACGTGTGGAGCCTCGGCGTGCTGCTATTCGCCATGCTCACGGGATCGTGGCCGGGATTCGCGGAGGGCGACGCGGACAGGCGGCTGGAGCGCGCGGTGGACTGGCGCGCGGAGAGCTGGGCGGGGGTGTCGGCGGAAGCAAAGGCGCTGATTGCACGCTTGATGGCGGTAGACGCGGAAAAACGGCCGAGTGCAGCTGAAATACTGGAAGACGCGTGGTTTGTCGAGGAAGCTTGTATGGCGGATGGAGAGGGGTCGCAACTGCCGCGCCGAACCACGCGGAAGACACATGGAACCAAGAGCGGCTGCCACGTGGCGCTGACCATCGACGTGGGGTACGGGTTAGAGGACGAGCAGGGCGCAGGTGGTGCGTCTTTGGAGGAAGCGGAAGGTGGAACGAGGGAGGGGGAGAGTGCGATGGTTGGTGTGGAAGGCTGGAGGCAGGGAGATCAAGGAAACGCAGGAGAGGGGTTGGCGATCAAAATGGGCGTGAATCGTGTGGCTGTGGTGCCGCCACCTCACCACCTCGTGTCGTACAGGAGTCCACGTGGGCGTGAGCAGTGCGCGTCGCCTGGAAGGAGCTGTGCCTTCATGGGTGGGTGGGGGCGTGTTGCTGTTGGTGGAGCAAGACAGTGAGTAATGGGTATTGAGTAATGAGTAGTGGTTAGTAGGCAGTGAGTAGTGAGCAGTGAGAGCAGCGCAGGGGAAGGCATGCAAGAGTGGGGTCATCCAGGGCAGATGGGCAGCAATAAGAGCACAGCAAAGGTGGAACAGCAGCTGTGTGCCTAGATAGATTGCAGTTTCCTGGTTCACACACCATTGCTGTAAGATGCAGCCCAAATAAGAGCGTTTTAGCTCAAATCCTGGGGTATGCAGGCCAGAGCATGACAAAATTGAAGCAAATACATGAGTTCTTTCTAGCCCCTGAATGGAGTTGTCATCTTGGCTAACAGCAGTCCTAAATAACTTGGATTTGGATTGAACAGTGCTTATCTACATCATCCTACTACAGAAATGTGAGTCATGCACGTAACTTAAATGTCTCCCAAGCTCGTGGATCCGGAGGCTGATTGATAGCGAATGGTGATAAGAGGCAAATGGGTGGCACTGATCGTAGTGTTTGCAAGTGGATGGGGATGACATGCTGATGATGGTGACATGGTAGCATGCGCAGGGCTCTAGGAGGATTACGGTGGGTGATAGTTGGGCTGGATGGGCTTGTTGGGTCTAAAGGGCTTGACGGGATTGATGGTGGGATGATAATAGGCGATATGGTGTAGATGTGGATGGCGGGGCCTCGACAATGTCTTTGATGCGGCGCACGAAGGGCACAGCCTCTCTTTCTGCCATGGATGAGGCGTGGCAATACCCCTCTCCCACACCGGTACCACCTCAGATGTCCAGGAGAATGCGCCGGGGGTCCTCGACGATATCCTTGACGCGGCGCAGGAACAGCACAGCCTCTCTGCCGTCGATGAGGCGGTGGTCGTATGTGAGCGCCACATACATCATGGGGCGAGCTACTATCTCCTTCCCGACCACGACTGGGCGCTGCTGAATGGCATGCATGCCCAGGATGGCCGACTGCAGAGGGGGAGGGTATGGGGTAAGGGAGGGAAGGAGCCGGGAATGAGAGCAGGACGGCATGAGGCGGTGGGGGAGGGGAGGGAAGGGAGAGGGAATGAAGAGCACGGCCTCTCTGCCATCGATGAGGCGGTGGTCGTATGTGAGCGCCACATACATCATGGGGCGCGCTACTATCTCCTTTCCGATAACCACTGGGCGCTGCTGAATGGCATGCATGCCCAGGATGGCCGACTGCAGAGGGGGAGGGTATGGGGTAAGGGAGGGAAGGAGCCGGGAATGAGAGCAGGACGGCATGAGGCGGTGGGGGAGGGGAGGGAAGGGAGAGGGAATGAAGAGCACGGCCTCTCTGCCGTCGATGAGGCGGTGGTCGTATGTGAGCGCCACATACATCATGGGGCGCGCTACTATCTCCTTTCCGATAACCACTGGGCGCTGCTGAATGGCATGCATGCCCAGAATGGCCGCCTGGACGGGGGGGGGGGGGGGGGGGGGGGGGGGGGCAGGGGATGGGGAGGGGAAGGACGGGGAAGAGATGGTGATGATGCAGCCACAAAAGGCGTATGATGGTCGTATGTGAGCGCCACGTACATCATGGGGCGCGCTACGATGTCCTTTCCAATAACCATAGGCTGCACCGCCCGCTCATACGCTGCACCGCCCGCTCATACGCTGCACCACTGCACCACACGCTCATACACTGCACCGCACGCTCGTACACGGCACGTACCACCACCTGGGACATCTTGAAACTCGCCAGGCACATTTCGGAGCACTTGGGGAGACGACACTTCAGCACACACCTGGGGCGGGTTGATGATGGGCGTGCTGATGAGACTGCCATACACGCCCCCATTGGAGATGGTGAAGGTGCCGCCCGCCATGTCATCAATGGAAATGGTGCCGTCCCGCCTTCCTGCATCGCCTCAGATCTCACCTGGAGCATCTCGGAGTACTAACCTGCGGTGGGTTGATGATGGGCGTGCTGATGAGGCTCCCATACACGCCACCATTGGAGATGGTGAAGGAAGGTGCGTTGAGACATCTCAGCACTCACCTGGGTCTTGGGACTTTTCCAGACTCATTTGAAGCATCTCAAAACTCACCTGGGGCGGGTTGATGATGGGCGTGCTGATGAGGCTCCCATACACGCCGCCGTTAGAGATGGTGAAGGTGCCGCCCGCCATGTCATCAATGGAAATGGTGCCGTCCTGTGCCTTCTTGCCCAGCTCTGCTACAGTGCGCTCCACGTCCACGAAGCTCATCTCATGCACCTTGCGAATCACCGGGACTACCAGGCCCTGCGAGAAGAGGGAAAACGGATGGGGAGCAAGGAGCACAAGGCGGGAATGTATTATGTGATCCCCTCCTCATCACATGACTTCCCGCCCAGGACTGCCCAGCTCCGCTACAGTGCGCTCCACGTCCACGAAGCTCATCTCATGCACCTTGCAAATCCCTGGGACTACCAGGCCCTGCGAAAATGGGGGGAAGAAACGGGGAGCAAGGTGAGGGCAGCACAGGGGGTAAGGGGAGAGGAACGAAGGGGACCAATGATCGCCTTCTTGCCCAGCTCCGCTACGGTGCGCTCCACGTCCACAAAGCTCATCTCGTGCACCTTGCGGATCACCGGGACCACCAGGCCCTGGGGGGTTGGTAGGAGAAGGGGTCGGGAGCACATGGGGGCAGAAAGGGGGAACAATGAGGGGATACGATGCTCGCCCTTGTGTTCACATCCCACTTCCTTCCCAGCTCTGCCACGGTGCGCTCCACGTCCATAAAGCTCATCTCCTGCACCTTGCGGATCACTGGCACCACCAGAACCTGCAAGAGGGGGTCGTCAGGTTGGGGGAAGGATGGGAGCACAACGGTTGGCATCCCGCACTGCGAAGGTGTGCTACAGTCCGCTCCACGCCCAATAGACAACCGAAAGATGGTGGGAGTAGCGCCTCAAAGCCCACGGAGTTACAATATGTTTTGTATGACGAAGTGATGAGACGGCAGCGCACCTTGGGAGTGCCGACAGCGATGCTGACATGACTGTAGACACGATACACAATGTTGTCCCCATCAATCACCGCATTCATGACACGGTTTCAATTCACCGCTTTGCAGCAGTCTTGCATTGGAATTGAACAGTTTCGCATTGCACTGGTGCCGTGCACAGTGCAGCAGGATCATGACATGACATGACATGACATGGCATGGCATGGCATGGCATGGCATGGCATGTGGGAAGGCTGCGCACCTTGGGAGTGCCGACGGCAATGCTGACGTCAATGTAGTCGCGATACACAATGTCGTCCCCATCAATCACCGCATTCACTGCTGGCTCCTGCTGCAGGGCACTGGACGCCGCCTGGTGTGCATGGGGGCAGACACACACACAGACGCAAACACACACATAGCTCATACCCAACTTCCAAGGCGCCTAGATTATCACCGCATTCACTGCTGGCTCCTGCTGCAGTGTGCTGGACGCCGCCTGCCATGCATGGGAGAACACACATGTAGACACAGAGACACACACATAGCTCATGCACAACTACTGAGGCGCCTACAATGTCAACTCATTCATTGCTGGCTCCTGCTGCAGAGCACTGGATGCCGCCTGCAATGAATGCACAACATGATGAAGATGAAGAGAGCAGAGCACAATCATGCGTTCAGCATGCATCCAAAGCACGCTCTGCATGGAGTTTCCATGTGCTTAAATTCTGCTGCGGCGCACTGAGGATGCAACCTGCCATGCACGCACGGCACGGTGCGCACACGCACGCACACGGCTCATTTACAATTTCTGGGAGGCGCTTATTGACCAAGGTCTACTTGTGACAAAGGCCTAGAATGCACCTCAATGAAGCTCTACCTCCACCGAGCTCTACCTCCACGCCACCAAGCTGTACCTTGACGAACGCGGACATGAAGCCGAGCTTGATGCCGTGCTTCTCATAGAAGGCATCCTTGAAGTCGTTGCGCAGTGCAATGAGGTTCGTCCTGGGGGGGTGATGATGCCAAATGGGGGGTTTGAATGCAGGGTGGGGGGAGGAACAAGATGCCGAGCATGATGCCGTGCTTCTCATAGAAGGCGTCCTTGAAGTCGTTGCGCAGCGCGATCAGATTCGTCCTGGTGGTGAGGTGAGGGGCATTGGGCATGGGGAGGGGTGGGGGTGGAGTTGGGCGTCCTTGATGCCATGCTTCTGTGATGGGGGTGATGGGGGTGAAGGGGGTGATGGGGGTGATGGGGGTGATGGGGGTGATGGGGGTGATGGGGGTGATGGGGGTGATGGGGGTGATGGGGGTGAAGGGGGTGATGGGGGTGATGGGGGTGAAGGGGGTGATGGGGGTGAAGGGGGTGATGGGGGTGAAGGGGGTGATGGGGGTGATGGGGGTGATGGGGGTGATGGGGGTGATGATGGGGGTGAAGGGGGTGATGGGGGTGATGGGGGTGATGGGGGTGAAGGGGGTGATGGGGGTGATGGGGGTGAAGGAGGTGATGGGGGTGATGGGGGTGAAGGGGGTGATGGGGGTGATGGGGGTGATGGGGGTGATGGGGGTGATGGGGGTGATGGGGGGGATGGGGGTGAAGGGGGTGATGGGGGTGATGGGGGTGATGGGGGTGATGGGGGTGATGGGGGTGATGGGGGTGATGGGGGTGGTGATGGGGGTGAAGGGGGTGATGGGGGTGATGGGGGTGAAGGGGGTGATGGGGGTGACGGGGGTGAAGGGGGTGATGGGGGTGATGGGGGTGAAGGGGGGTGATGGGGGTGATGGGGGTGATGGGGGTGATGGGGGTGATGGGGGTGATGGGGGGGATGGGGGTGAAGGGGGTGATGGGGGTGATGGGGGTGATGGGGTGATGGGGGTGATGGGGGTGATGGGGTGATGGGGGTGATGGGGGTGATGGGGGTGATGGGGGTGATGGGGGTGATGGGGGTGATGGGGGTGATGGGGGTGATGGGGTTGATGGGGGTGATGGGGGTGATGGGGGTGATGGGGTGATGGGGGTGATGGGGGTGATGGGGGTGATGGGGGGGATGGGGGTGAAGGGGGTGATGGGGGTGATGGGGGTGATGGGGGTGATGGGGGTGATGGGGGTGATGGGGGTGAAGGGGGTGATGGGGGTGATGGGGGTGATGGGGGTGATGGGGGTGATGGGGGTGATGGGGGTGGTGATGGGGGTGATGGGGGTGATGGGGGGGATGGGGGTGGTGATGGGCATAAGTGGGGGACGGGAAATGTAAAGCCCAGTTTAATGCCGTGCTTTTCATAAAAGGCGTCCTTGAAGTCGTTGCGCAGCGCGATCAGATTCGTCCTGGTGAGAAAGGAGGGGGTGAGGAGGGGCATTGAGTGGGGGGGTGGGGGGTGGGGGGTGGGGGTGGGGTGGGGGTGGGGGTGGGGGTGTGAGGAGAAAACGCGAAGCCGAGCTTGATGCCGTGCTTTCTCGAAGTCGCTGCGCAGAGCGATCAGGTTCGTCCTGGGATGAAACTATAACATGCTTGGTAAGTATGTTCTGCGACCACTCACACAACGACAGCACTCACATGTCGATCTCATTGAACGTGGTGAGCATGGCGAACGTGTTCTGTGAGTCCTTGAGGCGCAAGTGTGTACTGCTAGGCGCTAGGCCCGCCACAGGTTGCCCACTCAACTCAAGGCGACCTCTCACCACATGGAGAAGCCACTCACATTCGATCTCATTGAACGTGGTGAGCATGGCGAACATGTTCTGTGAGTCCTTGAGGCACAAGTGTGTACTGCTAGACCCGTCCGTCACAAGTTGTATACTTTACTCACAGCCCCCTCTCACACGGAGACACAGAGGCGTGGAGACAAGACTCACATGTCGATTTTATTGAACGTGGTGCGCTTGGTGAACGTGTTCTGTGAGTCCTTGAGGCGCTGATGTGTACTGCTAAGCCCGCCACACGTTGCACACGTAACTCATAGCCCCCTCTCACACAGTGTCACAGAGACACAGAGACGGCACTCACATGTCGATCTCATTGAACGTGGTGAGCATGGCGAATGTGTTCTGTGAGTCCTTGAGTCGCTGCGCCACGCGCCGCCGCAGGCGAGTCATGGGCACCTGGTGAGTGGGGGTGGGGGACGTGGGCACCACGCATGGCAGCATCAAATGTGAGGGCAGAGGGGGAGGGGGCAAGACGAGAGAGTGAATTTCAAAGAGCCGACTTAGAAACTCGTGTTCTGTGAGTCCTTGAGACAAAAAGCACCACACGCCGCCACAGGCGTGTCATGGGCACCTGGAAACTGGGGGAATGGTTTGAGATGTGGACAAGAGTCCATGCATGGCAACCAAAGTGCGCATGGCAACCAAAGTGTGAGGGCAGAAGGGAAGGGAGAAAGGCGAGATGGACTTCAGACCAAGACCTGGGAAAGGGGATTGAAGGAAACGTATAGCTGACGAGAAGAAGCCGAATGCGTAAGGCACTCAACCGCTACAAGTCAGCAGCGTTAAACAAGAGAACCTACCCGTCGCTCCTTCTGCCTGGGGATAATCGGCAAAGCAGGACCCCCGGCAGGAGCAGCAGCAGCAGCAAGAGAGGGCCGGGAGGCTGGCGGAGGGGGGGGAGGAGGAGGCGGGGGAGCAGCGCGGGCAACAGGCACGGGGCGAGGCCCCTCCACGGCCTCGACCACGCGGTCGGCGAGCGTGGTGGAGGCTGGGAGGGCCTTGGCACGACGCACAACGGCAATGGGCGTGCCGGGCGTGACAGTGTCCCCCAGCTGCACACTCACTGCCTCCACCACTCCCTCGTCTGGACTGCGCACGTCTATCGTCACCTGTCAGTGGGGGGAAGGGGGGGGGCAGACGGGAGACAATGGAATATTGGTGCTTTGAAACATGCATTTGTGGTGGTGGGGGTGGAAGAGTTCCTTTGGTTGGATAATGCGGTTATGCCTTCACTCGTGCCGGGAGTGATAGTGTCGCTCAGCTGCACGCTCACTGCCTCCACCACGCCCTCATCTGGAGTGCGCACGTCTATTGTCACCTGCCAGTGTCTCAAAGGGAGAGGGGAAGAGAGGGGGATTGTGAGTGTCTCAAAGGTCACCTTGCTCTCCACCGAACCCTTGTCTCGAATACACACGTCAATGGTCGGTCATCAGCAGCAGGAATGGACTCTTAGGAAGGATAGGTGGGGCACCGAGGGAAGAGAAGAGAAAGGCGAGCAGTAGGTAATGACGAAGAATGGACACTAGAAAGCATGGGAAAGGCATGGCTGACGCGAGAACCTACGCCCTTACACATGCCCTGCCGTCTCCCTCCACCCCTGTTGCTCACCTTGTCTGTCTCCACCTGCCCGATCACTTCATCCATGCGCACACTGTCGCCCACACCTGCAGCCAACCACCACACCACACACCGGACAAGGGGCACAGGTGCAGGTAGAATGAGCTAGAGGCACAGGTAGAGACAGAACGGACAAGGGGCACAGGTGCAGGTAGAATGGGCTAGAGGCACAGGTAGAGACAGAACGGACAAGGGGCACAGCCGCGCAAGAGGCAACCAAAATGTAACAGCACCACTTAGCGCCTCAGACGAAGAGACAGGTGATGAGTGCAGCAGTGCGATCAGGCAAACATTACCCACCCCCCCCTCACTCTTGAGCAGGGCAGACAGCACACCGTCATTCTCCGATTCCCCCATGGATGGCACAACCACCTCTATCCTCATGCACCACGCTGTACTCATCCACTAACTCCCTCGCCCTCGCCCTCCACCTCCCCTCTTCACCTGCTAGCAGTTGTCTCCTCCCACCCCGTCACTCACTCTTGAGCAGGGCAGCCAGCACACCATCGTTGACCGACTCCCCCATGGACGGCACCACCACCTCCACCGTGTCATCCCCATGCACCACGCTGTACTCATCCACCCCCTCGCCCTCCATCTCCTCGTCTGCTATCGGCCCGATTGCTGCTTCTGCTGCTGACGGCGCCTGTACTCCTGCTGCTGCGGGCTTGGCTGGTGGTGCGGCAGAGGAAGGGGAGACGAAGGCGACGGTGGTGCCAGGGGTGACCGTGTCTCCCACCTTCACTTCTACCTGTGAGGGCAGATGGACGGCCAAGATGGAGGGAGCAGATTGACGGCCAGAGATGAGATGGGTGAGATGAAACGGGAGTGAGACGCAAGAACAGGAACCAACTTACATAAGAGAACGGAGAAAGAGTGAGAACACTGGTAGAAGCGTGAGAGCAGCAGAAGAAGCACACAACTCTGGGAATTCTCAGGAGTGTTACGAGGAGAGAAGAAGCCGCACGCACCTTCTGCAGGACTCCTGCTCGTGGGCTGCGCACGTCAATGGTGACCTTGTCCGTCTCAATCTGTGCTATAACCTCGTCCTCCTCCACTGACTCGCCCTCCGCTGATCACATGCCATGAGCCAGTGCAGTAGAATAAAAACCAGTCAATGAGAACAGATTCCATGTGGAAAAACGCCAGCCAGTGCCATGCAGAGCAGCCTCAGCCAGTGGAAGAGGACAAACAACAGACGATGCACACACACAACACAAGCAACACCAGTCATGCAAAAGGAGACCATTACTAGAATCACGCAAGCCAACACCACTCAATGAAAACATCCAATGCAGTTTCAGCAAGCAACAAGCACACAGAGGTGAGAGAATGCGAGAAGCTCGAAACAGGACCGTTGATCTGGCCAGAGAAATGGGCCTTCTGTAGAAGGCTCTTGTGGCTCACTAAGTACCTAAGAAGAGCTGGCTCCGTCCTCCCGCCCTGAGTGTTTGGCACTTGTTACGACATAATGGTTGGATTTAAGTACCTTTGAGAACGGCAGATATGGATCCGTCTTTAATTGACTCGCCCATTGACGGCACCAGTACTGCCGACGGCAACCCTGCAGGAGACAGTGAAACAGCACCATGGGAGGGAGACCGATCAGCATGCCGTTTGACACATATATCACACAGTGAGCATGACATAACCAGTGCACATGAGCTAACTACATACCTTCATGCACTCATTCACCCATGAAATGCAACCATGGAATCATGTACCCATACAACCATGTAACCATGCACCCAAAACTGGCCTCATACGCTACACTCTCATTAGCACCCCCGTTCTCTCTGCGCCACGTCAGCACCTGCGTCGGCAGCCATGAAGCGTACACGGTCCAGCGTACGCCACGCCACGCACTCAGCCATAGCCATGGCGGCTCTGCAACGAAAATGAATATAAGATCCTTATCAGTCAGAAGCTTAACGCAGCAAAGGATAACGGCGGACAGAACTGCACAGACCACAAAAATTAACGTTCGGTCCCCATTGATCTCGCTGCATACCTGTTGCTGTTGTATGCGAACGGGGCATTCGAACATCCTGCGAAGCAGAAAGAACCGGAGAATGAGATGAGTGCGGATGCATAACCACGCGGGATGGCCTTACGCGGGATGAATCACCACAGCTCACACCCACGTGGCGACGTCTCACCTCCAAGCGTGGTGAGTCCGCGTCGGCTAGTGAGGATGGCGACGGCTTCACTCCGGGTCACGGCGACACCCAGCTGTAACAGGAACACCGATCACACATTCTAAAATGAGTATTCGTATAGATTAGCATGGACGAGCTCAGATGGCTAATTAAGGATTTATTAAGGGAAGAGCAACGACCACCAGTTGATAAACACGGCTTCATTCATTGCATTTGCGAATGAACAAACAAGAGCGAAATCACTACTATAGGTAGGAGGGACCAGACGCACTTCCTTGCCGGATCTCCAGGACCCTCGAGCTGCTTGCCTTGCTAGCAACCTCGACACCGACGCGAGACTTCTCATGGTGTATTATTGGTTAGGAAACTTCCAGCCAGTAAAAGCGACCATAAAAAGGGCACCACTGCCGTTGCTCAGAGCAGAAAGGATTGCTCCAGAACAGTCGCGAGATCCGCGGATCTGCGAGCTGCTAAATGATGGTTGCGGTTCGAGCAATGGTACCTAGAAGAACAAGCCAGAGCTTGTGTAGGAAATGGAAGTAATTTACCATAAAAATGGAAACTCCCAAGGCACATGGCTATGGAAGATCGTTGGATAACTTTGTGTTTGTTTACTCTGGATACCCGACTTAACCCTTTCAACGAACGTTTTAGAACAGAAAGAATCTCACTCAACCGCAATACGCCTCGAATGTGGTCCAGAGGGAGAACGGCGAAAGCAAACGACCGACAAAATTGACGCCAACACGGCAATAGCCCTGTCATTTGCTGCAATCTTGTCCCACACGTGGTCACATATGACGTCACGTAAGCAACTGCTGATTTGGCTCCTGCAGTGTGGTGGCGATCCCCCCAAGGAGCCCGGGAAAAGTGCAGTACAGTTCGAGGGTAATTGAAAGAAAAACTCATGGTTGAGATGTATAATTGAAAATAGCTTCCAAAGTATATACATTTGCAGTTATTCTAGCCAGCCAAATCTTCCGCATTGTGTCGCGTATGTTTTGAATGCTTGAATTGCCTAGCAGGACCTGATAATCTGCTGCAAGCCCTAACTAAAGTTCCTCCTTCACGACGTACTAGCCTGCCTTCAGGACGTTCATCAGATCAACAGTCATCACAGGTGATTCGGTGTTTCTGGTTTCAGCTTTTAGCTCATTCCAATGGAAGGTCAAGGTAACCACGGCCCTGATGAGAAGCCGAAGAGCGAGGGGCAGCACATCAATCTCAAAGTCAAGAGCCAGGTCCGTAGAGCATTATAACGTTCGCTTTCCCTTTCTCCTTTCCGTTGATCCTGGATTTGACGGATGCCCTTGGGGTCTGCAGGATGGAAACGAGGTATTTTTCAAGATCAGGTCCACTTCTACGTTCAAGAAGTTGATGCAGACATATTGTGACCGTCAATCGATTGATATGAACGCTATCGCATTTCTTTTTGACGGCAGACGATTACGACCTGATCAGACCCCTTCCGAAGTACGTTTCTCCCTGATTGACGTTTCCCGCTCGGACCATAGTGTGCATCTGCATTTTCTAAACTGTCGCATGCTATGTTTGTTTGCAGCTGGAAATGGAGGATGGGGACGAGATCGACGCTATGCTTCACCAAACGGGAGGTCGATGAACCAGGCGCAGAATAATTCATAAGGTTGACTGGGTTAGATTTTTCGTGATGGCTGCTGACAGACGCTTGCAGTAGAAGCATCCCTTTCCTAGGCGTGTGGTAATTGCTGGAAGCTTAGTTTAGCATTCACTTGAGGGCATCTCTCAGCTATCAGAGTAAGCTCAGTACTAGCATCGCCGTTCCTCTTTCCCAACAGTTTCCTTAGTGAGCCCCTTAATAGCTGACTTTCTTTTCTTCACCTGCTCTGCTGACTCCGGTTTGATCCATCACTGTTTTACAGTACCTGCTTCAATCTGCAAGATTCCTCCATTACTGCTTCAGGTCCAGTGTTTCTTGTGTAATCACCGTACTCCTATGCTTATACAGATGTGTAATTGCATGTGACAGTTGTTTAACCTGTTAATACTACCTACGCCCATATGCATGAACTTGCCCTCCCTTGACAAAAGGTGTTATTGTACAATAAATATGGAAACAGCAAGCCATTCTGCACCAATCTGGACTGCTCCATAGATGGGCACTCATGCAGTTGTCAAGGTTGGTCCTTGAGCTTAAGGTCCTCCATAGTGGACGATGGTTGTGAGTGTGTCTTGGTCAACGGGGAGCGGTTGCGAGGTGTACCCAATGTAGCCCCCAGGATCGCTGTCCGACGTGACTGCCAAGTGCATTCACTTTGAGTGCGGAAGAGAAAGCTTTTGCTTCCTTGATTGCCTGAAGCCTCCTCCTCCTCCTCGCAATCTTCCCCCTCCTCACGTTCACCGCTGCCATGACCAAATGCCTCCTTTACTCGCTCCTGAATGTTGCGCCACGTATCCTCAGGTGCAATCTGCAAGGATCTTGACTTTTCCCCTTCTTCACGAGGCGGAACTTGGATACCAAAGATGTTTGAGCTGGTGGGTGCAAAATGGACATGCCGGGGAGGCTTAGATGCTTGGGGACCAGGTCCACCGACTGAAGCAGATTGTTGAAATGCCTTCTCTTGGGGTGGGACGTTGGAACAGTCCTCTGCAGGAACCGACGAAAGAGAAAGATCTTGTAGCGCACGTGTACTGTCATCGTTAGCTGCCATGGAAGAGACTGACTAAGGTCGTAAAGTTGATTATAAGGCTGCAGTCGCGAGATCCGTTGACGTTGGCCCGCTAGTGAAAAACTATACTGAGCAGGAAGGCTAGCAAGCAAACAAGTTACTGGTCACTGAGCTGCAATAAAATATGAGCAAAAAGTCGCGACAATGGTCGAAGCTGAAGTGCACATCAGCTGTATGTTTGGCAGACGGATATGATGGTGGCAGTGGCATTGGCAAGAGCCATCTTGAGAGAAGGTAAGGTACAGTTGTTTGAGATTGATGAACACAGCTGTGAGGGCGCGGAACGAAGTGGGGGGGTTGGGGAAGTACAGTCAGACAGCTGTTTCGGGGTGTGGATCTGTGATGCTCTGAAAATGCCTTCAATCATTACAACCCCCCGCCCTTTGGTCCTTCCATTTCGCCGTCGCGAAATCGGCGGTTACAGCATTGAGCGAGGTCGCCATCGCCACCTTGCGCGAAGTTGGAAATTCTTTGGGTTGCGCGCCCGCGATCAGGGGAGGAAGGGGGGAAAAACCACAACCCCGAACTTGCACGAATCCCCCCCACTCTTCTTCCCCCCGAAACACTGCCTCCGCCCCTTCCTTCCCCCCAAGCTCGGAGGTGAGATGCGGATGCAATCAAAATACACATTTGCATTTCAGTCCCCACTTGTCATGGACGTTGAAGCTGAAGGATTGGTCTCGCCTACTTTATCTACCAGCCGCCAATCGCGGTCGCATTCTTCGTGGATCTCGAGGCTCTTTCCCTGTAGCTACGCCACGATGGCGAAGGCAGGCGTCGTTGCCGTTCTGATTCTTGCGGTTGTCCTTCTTGCCGTAAACGTTGAGGTAAGCAGTGTCTGAACTTTTATACGAATCTGCTCAAATTCTCCGTTTTTCATAGAGTTTGTTCGCTACTTCAGGCTAAGGTTAAGACGGCATCCAATGATGAGATCACCCACAAGGTATTCTTCGATGTGGAGATCAACGGCGAAAAAGCAGGTCAGAGCTTTGGCATTTCTTACGGCAATTTGTCGAGATCAGGGGGTAACCAGACATTGATTCTGATTCGAGATGTGCTTTACCGCTGCAGGCCGTATCGTGATTGGTCTTTTTGGCAACGCCGTCCCTAAAACTGTCGGTAAGTCTCCATAGGCGTAGTGCATTTCCGTGTGGATGTTTCAGCGAAATACTGACCGAATCCGTCATTCACATCTTGTGTCTCCCATTCTATCCCCACCTGCAGAAAACTTCCGAGCTCTTTGCACTGGTAAGCAGTTTCGCTATTGCATATGGGGTATCTTTTGGTCGACGAGCTTATTCTAAAGTTTCTTATTTTCCTGCAGGCGAGAAGGGCATTGGAAAGAGCGGCAAGCCCCTGCACTACAAGGGTTCCAAGTTCCACCGGATCATCCCTCAGTTCATGCTGCAGGTACGTATCGTATATCAGGAGTGCTTACGCCGTTAAAACCGGAGTCTCAAGTTCCTTAGAACTGCCTCAACCTTCCTACCTTTGGTTGGGTGTAACCCAGTAGAGAACAGCCTACTTCGTGAATTGTCGGAACGAATTTCGAGATCAGAAAATACAGTACCAACCCACGACGACAGCAGTGTAAGATTTCGCGTAATGCTTTCCTGTTTATTCGAAATCCTACGCGAAAGACTTCGAGTTGCATTCTGGATGCAGTAACTCTCGCGATATTCTCTTACTCCGCGACCTGCTTCTACCTATTTCGACACCACCGTAGTTCGCGAGCCAGTTGAGGCCCTTCCCCCAACCAACCTTCCTACCTTTGAAAGCTATGGACCTCGGGTTTTAAGTCGTGATGTCTCACCTCGATTTGCTGAATCACGGCTCGCTTTGCAGGGCGGTGACTTCACTCTTGGAGATGGTCGCGGTGGCGAGTCCATCTATGGCGAGAAGTTTGCTGACGAGAACTTCAAGCTGAAGCACACTGGCCCTGGTATGTACCTCAGCACACAGCCCACACAGCCTGGCATGTTTCCGTCCACCTTTTTCATAATCTCCATGCATCCCATGTGGGTGAATCAAGGTTCGAAGAAAGGTCAGAATTGAGTCAAGGATGAAAAAGTTTACTGTCAGATTGTTAAAACTGTTTTGCTTACAGATGCCGGGTGCTTCTTTCCAATTGTTCCTCTTTCCATCTCTCACTTCTTGCCCCACCTTCTACCAGGCATTGTGAGCATGGCCAATGCTGGTCCCAACACCAACGGCTCCCAGTTCTTCATCTGCACTGTCAAGACCAGCTGGTGAGTGTTCCGCCCATTTGATTCTGATTGTGTTAGAAATAGGTGCAAGGTTTGTTCTGAGACTGAGAAGAACCGTGTGGTGCTTTGCTTGTGTGTGCAGGTTGGATGGTCGCCATGTGGTGTTTGGCAAGGTACTGGAGGGGATGGACGTGATGTACAAGGTGGAGGCTGAGGGCACACAGAGCGGCACCCCCAAGTCCACTGTTACTATTGCTGACAGTGGTGAGCTGGCCATGTGAATGCGCCCATAACATTCTCTGGCCTTACCATACACCGAGTTCATGACGTGCCGACTATGGGAAACTCGGAACTGTTAGACAATGTCAGTGGATTACACATAATTTTACTTGAAAATGTTGATATATGCAATCCCGCATGCCGCGATAATCCCGAATGCAATAAGCCCACGCAACAGGATCAACCTGAAAACGGAAAGCTGGTGGGAGTACAGGCGGTCGAAAATTACAGCTGGCAGCACCATGGACACGCTCACTGAGCAAACTCCTCCCACCACGGACTCCACTCTGTCCAGCACATCGTACCTGCAACAATAGAGGCCACAACAATAGGGACATTCTCTCTAACCGTAACTCCTTCCAACAGGCAAAAACGGGCAGGGCATGGTACTGTGAAGTGAAGCCACTACCTGCCAGCTGAGAGAGAATCTGAAGCAGGAGAAAAGGTGGACTCACGTGAGGTATGCTGTGATGTAGCCGACGAAGGTGACAGCAAGGCGGGTGATGCCCTCTGCTATCGCTGCAGGGATGCAGAGGGGAGGAGGAATGCAAACGCAAACGCTGAACATAGAGTTCAAACCCGAGGGTCAAGAAGGCCAAAATTGGTTCATCCTTCCCAGTGTTGGTTGGGTGTCCCAAAACGCCTGAGATTATTCCCGAGTTCTAAGACCTCGTCCTACATTTTCGACACTCCCATTGGTTCGTGGGCCAATAGCGTTTTCACTCCCAACCAACCTTCCTAAACTTCTTGGCCCGCGGGTTTTAAGACAAGTGGGTTCGAAAAAAATTCATGTACAGCGGCCCAAAACAAATGCAGGCAGGCAAGAGCAGCGGTGAGACCAGGGGAGCAAGGAGGTACCGGAGTGGCGGTGTGGCACTGGCTGTGCGCTGCATTGGGGCGGTGGTAATCCACCATCAGCAGGGCAGACACTCTCCGCACCATCAGCAACAGGATCCACAGCACTTGGTGTGGGCTTGTGTGAGGAGACAGGCAGGCCAAGGCGAGCAGAGAGGTCGAGAATCAGCTCTGACATCACATACACCAGAGCCTGGGAAGGGGAAAAGGGCGAGAGCGGGGTGGGGGGTGGTTTGGGCCGGTGCTAGAGCTGAATCAGCTCTGAGATCACATACACCAGAGCCTTTGCATGGAAAGGAGGGGTTGAGATGGGGGGAGGAGAGAGAAGTGGGCGGTGGTTCGGAACATGATGGCAAGAAAGGCAGCCACGGGTCAGTTTTAAGGTGCCAAGATGGGATACAGCTCAAGATGGAGAGAATAAATCCGGGTTTTTATTTTCGAATGGCCCAATGGAGAGTCGACATACCGGTATGGTTGTAAACACACTGGCAGCGACAAGGAGAGAGAGTTGACTTTTTGAGTCGACTCAAAAGTCAACTCGGGACACGAAAGCACGTTGACATACCGGTATGGTTGTAAACACACTGGCAGCGACGAGGAGAGAGAGGAGAGCGGAGAGGGAGAGGGAGAGGAGAGAGAATGGTGACAAGACTACAGGCATCGTTCAGTTGAAAGCACGTTGACATACCGGGATGGTTGTAAACACACTGGCAGCGACGAGGAGAGAGAGCAGGGCGGAGAGGGAGACGGAAACGGAACCCCATTGGAGCAGTATGATGCCAGCAGCGGCTCCAGCGTCATCCAGGCTGGCGGTTACCAGCACGCGCACGGAGTCCCCGAAGTAGAGGTAGGCGAAGCCACCCATGGTGGCATAGCTGGTGGAACGAGTGTTAGAAAATTGGGTGAAGAAATTGAGACAAGCTACTGAAGAGTACACATCCATGCGAAATCCTTCTAATAGAAGGAAGCAAGACTGCCCATGGCTCACAGGAGGAGCATGGCGGTGGACTCACAGGAGGAGCATGGCGGTGGGCTCACAGGAGGAGCATTGCGGTGGACTCACGGGAGGAGCATGCGATGTCGATGCACCATGGTGTCTGCATAGTCTGTGCTTCAGGCTCAGTGGAGGACTCACGGAAACAACAGAGCGGTGCATTCACAATAGAAACGCACTGGTGGGCCCACAGGAGAATGTGACCTGTGAGCCCACCAGTGGCAGAGAATGTGACTTAAATAATTCGCTCAAAGTGCTGCGGTGTCTGCATGCTCGGTGTTTCAGGTTATGGCTCAGCAGTGGAGTCCTAGCAGGGGCGTGGTGGGAGACTCACGAGAGGACAGTGGCGATAGGCTCAAAGGAGGAACATTGGCAGAATATGTGACTTTAATGCCTCGCTCAAAGTGCTGCGGTGTCTGCATGCTCGGTGTTTCAGGTTACAGCTCAGCAATGGAAACCGAGCAGGAGCACGGTGGGAGACTCACGAGAGGAAAGCGGGGAAATCACTGCAGGAACAAGCGGCAGACTCACAAGAGGAAAATAGCGACAGGCTCACAGGAGGAACATGGAGGAGAATGTGACGATGATGCATTGGTCAAAGTGCTGTGGTGTCCGCATGCTGCGCCGGAGGGATGGCAGACCCGCATGACCTGATGATGAGGTGGGACATAGCATGGCATGGCATGGCATGGCATGGCATGGCATGGCATGGCATGGCATGGAAACAGATGGCATGTTAGAGCGTTGAATTCGGTTAGCAAAGGAAGGAGGGCATGGGCGACATGGGAATGCATATGGCAGGAGAAACTCAGCACCTGAAAGTCCACCTGAAAATCTGAAAATTCACCTGAAAGTGAGACCATGAAGATGCCAGCCGCCATGGGCAGGTGGGACCAGGAGACGGTGGAGTGGTGGTGATCACGGGGGTCTGGGAGTGCAGAGGAGGAAGGGTCACTGGCCCATGTGCCTAGCATGACTGGCAGTGGGGGCAAGGATAAAGGGGATGGCATGGGCAGCACAGTGGAGTGGTGGTGAGCGCGGGGATCAGTGGGTGCAGAGGAGGAAGGGTCACTGGCCCACGTGCCTAGCATCACTGGCAGGGTGGGGGGGAAAGAGAGGGGGGGAAGGGGGGGTGATAAAATAAGTTGAGAAAGAAACAAAATGAAGACGAGACCATTAAGTGCCGCATCAAGGTCAGCCTCAAACCGTTACTTTCTGGCCTGTATTTTGAGTCCATCCAAAAGCTCCTCTCTGTGATCAGCCTCAAGTGCCCTCTCTCCCTCGCCCGCATCGCATCAAGGTCAGCCTCAAAACGTTACTTTAGGCTGATGAGGTCAGCCTCAAAACATTACTTTAGGCTGATGCGGGCGAGGGAGAGAGGGCACTTCAGGCTGATCACAGAGATGGGCTTTTGGATGGACTCAAAATACAGGCCAGAAGTGTGCTGCTGGCGACACCAGAGAGAGCAGCATTGGTGAGGCGAGCAATGGAGCGCACTAGCACTGTGGGGATGATGAGCACTAGCAAATGAAGAGAGGTAGGAGATACCAGAGAAGAGAAGTGTGATAAAGAAATACTGGAGCAGCAAAGGAGCCAGGAATTACCGGAGCAGCAAAGGAGCCAGGAATTACCACTGTAGAGCAGAGTGCTGCTGGCGACACCGGAGAGGACGACGTTGGTGGAACGAGCGAATTATGAGACGATTCAAAACAGAACTGATAAGAGCTTGGAAATACCGGAGCAGAGCAGGGTGCTGCTGGCGACACCGGAGAGAGCTACGTTGGTGAGGCGAGCAAATGAGCACACAGCACGGTGGGGATGACGAGCACCAGGAACCAAAGAGAGGTAGGAGTTACCAGAACAGAGCAGAGTGCTGCTGGCGACACCGGAGAGAGCTACGTTGGTGAGGCGAGCGAAGGAGCGCACTAGCGAGCGACATTGGCAACACCAGAGAGGCAGGTAATACCAGAACAGAGCAGGGTGCTGCTGGCGACACCGGAGAGGGCGACGTTGGTGAGGCGAGCGAAGGAGCGCACTAGCACGGTGGGGATCACTAGCGCTAGGCTGGCCGCTATCACGAGGTGCCTGCAGGGGAGGCACGGAGAAGAGAGGACGGGAGGGAGGGAGAGGAAGGGGGAAACCAGTGAGGCGAGTAAAGGAGCGCACTAGCACTGTGGGGATCACTAGTGCTAGACTGGCAGCTATCGCGAGGTGCCTGCAGGGGTGCGGGGTGGGGAGACAGGGAGAAGAGCGGATCGGAGGATGGGGAGCGGAAGAGAGTAGATATGTAAGGGTATTAAAGGAGTGCATTGGCTTGATGGGGAGGGAAGGAGTTAGAGTGGTAAAAAAACATGAGCACTGATACATGCAGGAGGTGGGGGTGGGAGTAGAAGAAACCACACCAACTGAACGGAAGAGCATGTTGCTAGCTACCAATAAGAGAAGAGGGAGATACGTTCACAAAGAGCATATTTCATCGTGGAGTTTCTCTGAGAAAAGAAAGCTTGAGAGAGTGCCTCGGCAAGAGGCAGAGCGGAGCAGCAGAGGGCGCAGAAGCTGTTTTTGAGTCGACTTAAAAACAGATTCTAACCTTGGGTGCCACAGAACAGAAAAAAAACGGGGAGTTACCTGGGCAAGAGGCTGTTTTGAGAGTTCTCAAAATGTGAAGCAGATTCTATCCTAGGGTGCCTCAGAAAAGAGAAAGAACGGGGAGCTACCTGGGCAAGAGGAAGATCGGAGCAGCAGAGGGCGCAGAGGCTGTTTTTGAGTCGACTCAAAAACAGATTCTAACCTTGGGTGCCACAGAACAGAAATAAAACGGGGAGCTACCTGGGCAAGAGGCAGAGCGGAGCAGCAGAGGGCGCAGAGGCAGCGGCAGCGGAGGTGGCGAAGGAGGGGAGGCAGATGGTGGGGAGGGGCGGCAGGAAGATGAGGGCGGACTGCCACACTATGATGAGACACATGCCAAGCGCTCCCCAGAACTCGAATAGCACCGCCACCATCACCTGGCGGGCACACACATGCCAAACACACGGGAGAGAGGGAGGGTAGAAGGTGAGGGCACGTGTAAAAAACATGCCGAGCGCTCTCCAGAACTCGAATAGCACTGCCACCATCACCTGGCGGGCACATGGAAGGAGGAGGGAGAGGTGGGGAGGGTGGGGGAGAGGGAAGGCAGACAGTGAGGAGAGGTTTGCGTGCACTGACCACTACAGCCCACCTGTCCGCTACTGACAGCTCCTGACCACTACAGACAAGCACGACCGGAAGCATGGCGCTTACAAACGAACGAATAGTGATCGTTCATGAAATGCTGGAGCAACGGCCATAACACTCACAGCCCAATCTCTCATCTCACTTCCCGTCTCTTGCCCCTATCTCCCATAACAAAGAACGCTGGAATAACGGCCATAACACTCACAACCCATTCCCCTGGGGGGCCGAAGGCGAAGCGGGCGAGCGCAGGGTAGGAGGGCAGGGTGGAGGGCGGAAGGGCGTCAAATGCACGGCAGAGAAGACGAGCCGTGGTGCAGAAGAGTGTCGCGCAGAGGGCAAGAACCAGCTGTGGTGGAAGGAGGGGGCGGAAGGGGTGGGAGAGAGGGTATATGATTAGAAGCAGGGCAGAGCAGGCGAGCCGTGGTGCAGAAGAGGGAAGCGCAGAGGGCGAGCACGAACTGTGGTGCATTGGAAGGATAAGGGGGGAGGGGAGGGGGGAGAAGGAGGAAGGCGGGTAAGAGGAGAGGGCATGTGACTAGAAGCAGGGCAGAGCAGGCGAGCCGTGGTGCAGAAAAGGGCAGTACGGAGGGCGAGAACCAGCTGTGCAAGTTGGGCGAAAAAGGGGTGGGGCCAGGAAAGTGAAGAAAGAGGGAAAGGACGAATTGCAGGGTGAGCCGTGGTGCAGAAGAGGGTCGCGCAGAGGGCAAGAACCAGCTGTGGTGCATTGGAAGGATAAGGGGGGAGGAGGGGGGGGAGAAGGAGGAAGGCGGGTAAGAGGAGAGGACATGTTAATAGAAGCAGGGCAGAGCAGGCGAGCCGTGGTGCAGAAGAGGGCGAGAACGAATTGTGGTGGTTAAGTGAAGAGGGATGGGAAAAGGTGGGAAGGGGTGAAGATTATCCGGCAGCATGAGAGAGCGGAGGAGAGCGAGGGGAGGGGAACGAGAGGAGGGGAACTAGAGGAGGAGAGCGAGAGGAGGAGAGCGAGTGAGGAGAGCGAGGGGTGGAGAGAGAGCGGAGGAAAGGGAGGGAGGAGAGCGCAGGGAGGAGAGCGCAGGGAGGAGAGCGAGGGGAGTAGAGAGAGGGATGAGCTAAATAGATAGATAGATGGGGAAATAGGGGGAAAGTCGAACTCACAAGGCTCATCCAGCCGCCCAGCATGACTGCATAGCCCATGGAGAGCAGACCTGCCCCAACGAAAAGATTTATCTGCCAAAGGCAACGGCAGGGGGAACATAGCGAAGTACTGTCAATTGTTCCACATCACTGAAAAGAAAGAAAGACAGAAAGAAAGAAAGAAAGAAAGAAAGAAATAAAGAAAGAAATAAAGAAAGAAAAAACTCAGGAAAGTACATGATATTGTGGCAGCAAGGGTTCTCACCACCCACCGTGTTCAGAACGGTCTGAAAGTCCGTCTGTAGATGCGCGCTTAAGTCCGCCTCCGCCTCCCCCGTCGCCTCCGCCGCATCAAATGCCCCCAGGACCTCCTGCTTCGACAGCCCCGGGCTGCGCGGACTCCGCACGCCCTCCCCCCCACCTGCGCCTCCGCTCCCCCATCTCCCCCTCCTCCCCGAGCCTCCCGCTTCCCCCCGTTCGTTCCCAAAGCTAATTCGCCTCTTCCGCGAATCGGCTTCCGCGCAGAGGTCGCTTCCCTCCGATATTGTCACATTCGCTGAGTCGACGCTCGCGCGTCTGTTTGGCGGGGGTCCGCTTGCTGTGGCTGCGCCACGGGGTATTGTCAGGTTCACGCGCGCGCGATACTCATGAGATTCTGCGGAGTCTGACGTGGCACGCGTGTTAGATTCCTGACCGCCTGTTGAAGGCAACAACGGTTCGCGAAGCATCGCGAAAGACAGCGAATTATAGTCGAGGCGAGTGGGAAGAGGAAGACTGCACGGTCAGCAGACACCGGAGGGGGTTACGCTACTAGCACTACTCGGTCTCTAGATCGGAGGCTCGACAATTCGCCGCGATCAACACGCAGTATTGGGAACCGAACTAGCACAACTGTGGGCTTGACAACATATCCAAGTTGGCGAATACGGCGCACTGTAGGGCAGATGATTTGGCGCCTGATAGTCCGCTGCGCTGCGACGAAACGCAGGCAAACGGAGAGCCTGAATGTTAAAGCCTCGCCAAACCCCTTCCGAAGAGCCTATGACCTAATCACATGCGCCACGTGGAAATATCAAGTGGAAAGTACTCTAAAAAATGTCCCACGTGGTGTCCATTTGGCCTGCCAAAAGTGAACCCACATCGCTTGTGCGAAATCAGGGAAGTGTGTCGCGAGGCGTGTTACATGTATCGCAGTGTCGTCACTCAACAATTCGGCTGACTTTTTTCGCTGGCATATTCTTTGTTCAGCAGCAGATTCTGGTGAATCTCGACGTGGTTCAACTCCTGCAGAGGCTTTCGCCTGCTTTTCAGGCAGATTCAGCTCCTTCACACAACCTTCCATTCTTTAGTTTCTGGACTCCGCACCGCATTTCACATTCACGTTCCGCATTTTACTTTCTAAATTCCATCGCACAGCGTTCTTCCTATCCGAATCCGCATACTCCACATTGATTGTTCTCAAAGACCGTGCATGCCTGCGTTGTCGTGGCTCCTAAAAGTATCATCAAGAATGGTTCTCAGTCCCCGTGCAATGGCAGCTTCAGCTGTACCTAGTTCTAGCCTACCTGCTCTGAACTCCGTTTACGGTATTAATACACGCCATGTCCTTTCACTTCATTCCGAAATTTCTTTGCGTTCTAATATACTTGTCGGAGCAGGGTTAAAAGGTTACTATCCGGCTCTTTTTTCAACTAAGGTGGCAGCAGCGAAGGTGGTGTTTGGCATTGCAACATTATCAGCTTAGCTTCGAATATCACGTACTTATCTACTCTTTCCGATGCAGGCTGTAACTTATTCTCCATGTGCGAGCAATACTTCTCTTCAAAACATCTCACCTTCAACTACCAATCCAGAGGGCTCGCACCTGAACGTATCTATGCCGAAGGAAGCACTCCCATCGTATTCAGGATACCTTCCCGTCAGCACGTCCACTCCGAAGTCTCGTATGTTCTATACATACTACGAGGCGACAGAACCGTCAAGATCGCTTTCAGAGACTCCGCTTCTTCTTTGGCTTAACGGTGGTCCAGGATGTTCAAGTATGATTGGCAATTTCTATGAGATTGGTCCCTGGAAAGTCGCTATAACAGATGACGACATTGACAGCCTTCACCTGCAAAAGAACCCATGGGCTTGGAACAGAAGGTATGCTAGTGGTTCATGGTACAAACGCATTCAATGCAGAATTGATGCCCAACTGACGCCTTGATTATGTGTGGCAGATACGGTCTGCTATTTATTGATAATCCGATTGCCACAGGGTTCAGTGTCGCGGGACGAATTGAGGACATTCCTCAAGACCAGCCTACAGTGGCAAAGCACTTATTTAATGCCCTCTCAACATTCTTTGAAATGCATCCGAGCTTGTGTGACCGTCCATTCTTTGTTACGGGGGAGTCGTATGCAGGGAAGTATGTGCCTGAGCTCAGCTGCTTGGTGATGGAGCAGCAGCAACGAGGCCAGGGCCTTCCAGTAAGATTTGCAGGAATTGTTATCGGGAACGGCTTTACAGATCCTCGGATTCAGGTAGGTACATTCCTTCCCGCCCCTTAATCGTCTTTTTTGTTTGGGGCTGCTCCATGTAATTGATGGGACTGGAAATGCCGTGTTTTGCTTCAGGTGCAAGTTCATGAGCATGTCGCTAGGGCCTTCAGCATGCTTACTGGCCAGCAGGCAGACTATGTAAAGGAGGAGGCCAACAGGGTGGTTCATCTTATTGACAGGTAGTGTTTCTTTTGACATTTCACCTTATTGGCAGGTAAGTTTTTTTTTCATAATCTCAACTTACTGTGGCGGAGCACTGGGCAGGGAAGAATGGGAGGAGGCACATTATGCACGCACCGCCTTGTGTGAATGGATAGAGCACAAAGCGGGGATCCCAACGCTGCTGGATATTCGACGACATGCCAAATACCATGCCTCACAAGTATTGCAAGTGACATGAATTAGCCAGCAGAACACACTTATTTCATCACGCACCTTACTAAAGTGCTGCTTATCCGATTTCAGGGTGGAGTGGAGTATCTTTCTTTATTTCTAAATCAGCCTCATGTCAAGGAAGCCCTCCACACTGAACCAAGTGTCATTTGGGCTAGTTGCAGACCACCAATTCGCCTCCACCTTGCTCAGGTGTGTGTTTCAGTTAGATTAGTTAAGATTAAAGTCCTTCAGTGAGCAAAGCCCATATCTTTGTATGTCTCCTGTCTTCCATCGCACGATTTTGTTTTGTGCAGGATACCATGAAGAGCAGCAAACCCGCATTGGAGCGAATTCTTGCAGCAGGTGTTCCTGTGCTGCTGTTTCAGGGCCTGTTTGATGCTAAGGATGGGCCTGCCAGCTCTGAAGCATGGATGCGCACTCTGTCCTGGAAAGGTACAGACAGCTTCTGGAATGCCGAGCGCATGGTGTGGCTTGTATCTGGAAAAAGAGAAGGATATTGGAGGCAGTGGAAGAATCTGACTCATGTGATCGTGACTGGTGCTGGACACCAAGTGCCTGCTGATCAACCTGAGGCTGCAGCAGCCATGATTGAGACATGGGTGGAGCAACATATCTCCCTGGAGAGGCCAACCTCACAGGTGCAGACTGGTGAGCCCCTGGCTGTGGAGACCTGGGGAATTGATGAGCCAGATGTTCAGCCTGAGCTGACCCTGGAAGCTGCAATGGCCTCACTGAACCATAGTGCAGGGAATCAAGCGCTTACTAGAACAAGACTCTAGGAGGAGTGAGTTGTTGAGGATGTATACCGTATAAATATTCAAATATTTATATATATAATCGTTGAATGTCATCATTGGATCCCATCCTGTTGCCATGAATCACTGTATTTATTGGTCACTGAGGGGAGAAACAACATTTGGGTTACCTTATGTTACAAGCATCTGGATGACATGTACAGAACCCAGTACATTGTAGCATGGGGATAATGACCTGAGCAGCTAGAAGGCAGAAGGGCAACAGGGAAAGCCCTAGGATCAATATGTGAGGTGCAATGGCATTGGCATGGCCTACAAATGGGAATTAGCACTTTTGAGTGGTACTTGACTGTCAATAGCTTGGGTACTTTCCTTTCCACCCATTCCAATGTAATGGCCAATCCAAGGGTAAAACAGGAAAAGCATTTGCATTATATGCAGTTGGGAAAGATACAGAGTACACAGGGAGATCAAAGGGCTACCAGTAAGCATCGGTCACCCCGCTGGATGAGCCTCGAGCCTGCATGGCTCAAGAAGTTACATCTTGGCAATAACCCTGCCTTGTCACCTTGTGGCACCAGCCACTGAAAGCTCAGCAGCAAGAGACTGCTCGCGTGCAACATCTCAAGTTGCCCAGGCAGTCCCCACGTACAAGCCATGCCAGAAGGTATTAGGTATATTACTTCTTGGGTGCTTCAAGACCTCCCAGAAACCGAGGGAGCGGCGTATGGTGTCCACCAGTTCGACTCATACTTGGGATAAGGAGCGTCCCACTTCGCAGGCTTGTAGTTGTTCTCAATGGGAAGTGATTTCAAGGCCTCATCCTTGGAGTCGCACTCGAACTCTCCCCTAAGAACACGGTCCAATCGCAGCTTCATGAATCTGAATGGGACGATGGGGGTAATGCAAGTCAGGCAAGAGTGAGTGATCGTGACCACCATGCGTGAATATCCTCACTCACACCAGGCGATGAACTAATCCGTATAGCATGTCTACCTACGTACTACGTATTGCCACCCCCGAAATCTGGAACAACAGTCGTTCAGAAGTGTTGAAGAACACTTACGTCATCCAAACAGCGTCGGTGGTGACAAGAGCCACAGCAGGCCTGTTCACTCGATTGGCGATCTCGGGGAAGCTCGCGAGGAACTCGGGCTCGTACACGAGCCAGAAGTCCTGCGGACGTCCCTGCTCGTGCAGCCACCTGAGCCGCTCCTTGAGCTGCTCCTGGAAATGCTCCTCCTCGTCCAGCATAAACTTGGCGTTCGCCACAATGAAGTGGTACGTCGTGCTCGTGGCTGAGGCAGAATCAGCCTGCATTGTCAGGGGAGTTGGTCCACATTGAGTTCCATCATAAGGCTTGTTCATTTAGGATGCAAGTCGTCACCGAATTCACATTGCTGCATCTGTCTGACAGGACCAGCCCTGACATCAAAGACGGACATCAAAATGTGTGAAAAATGTTACTTTACCTGCTTTTTAGCAACATCTGCGGAAGACGCCTGAGCCCTGGCAACAACGGCTTGAGCCCTCTCCACGGGCTGCGCCTGGACGGAGGCGGTGCGGGTCTTCACGCTCAATGGAGCGAGAGCAACGCGAGCAGCGCATTGTTCCTGCCTGCTGACGAGGCCACTGAGAGCGACGACCTTAAGCTGGCTAGCGGCGATCGTGGTGGCTGCCATTATTGCTTGAGAACGGATCAACAAGGATTTGAGCCTTGTTTTAGGAACTCAAGCAGGGTGTGCTAGGAAGCAGGAAACGTGATGGATACACAAGCTTGAAAGCACGCTTTGACATTTGCCTCATGTTTATCCCCTTGGAGAAACTGGAAATTTGCACAAAACTCGACTCGAAGTTCTCGAGGCGCAGGAATGCCCAATTTTTTCACGTCATACAAGCCTGCTCGATGAGTTGGCGATGTGGGGTTCCGCTTCGCCTATAGCGTGGGAGCAGGGTCGGTGTGCTGGACGAAAGCGCACCATCCTAGTGGGCGACGAGGCTGGGCCCCTACACGTTTGCGACAAGCATCCCCAAGACAAGTTATCACGAGCCACGTGGGATATCATTTGCTCCAGACCATATGCGTCAGCTGCGAAACAATCCCAAGATGGATGAGGGAATGATGGGCCTGGCGAAGCCATGTTACCCAAAAAGTCGTTCATGCGGCAGAAACTTATCAAACTGTTACACCGAACATATTATTTCTGTTCCACCGAACATATGATTTCTGCTCCACTACGTACTAACTGTAAATCAAATTCCTCGTCACTTGGTGCTCGACTTCCGATTCCCTGCCTTTGTGGTTCGCAGTGTGGGAGTATCCTGTTACCTAAGTCACTGTTTGCTTGGCTTGGCCATACCAGCTGTATGCACATCTAGCGGCATTTAGTCTACTACCTTATTTTTCACTTCAGGAACTTTAGTCTGCTTGTCAAGCACCCAACATTCCACTAAAAAACAGTCCATAAGTAGGAGTTGTTGCTGTACAAAAATGATGCTGAGCAAAATAGGTCCCTCAACAAACGAACCACCCATCTTTCCCTGCCCCACCAGCAGCCGACTGCGCTCCCCTCTACGGCTTCTGCACGTTGGTCACGCCGTGCGCTATGAACAAGTCGCCCTTGTACATCCCCGGGTCGCTCACCCGCTCCACCTCCTCCGCATTACTGCCCAATCTGAGTTCGTGTCTTGGTGCGCTCCCCTCTACGGCTTCTGCACGTTCGTCACGCCGTGCGCTATGAACAGATCGCCCTTGTACATCCCCGGATCGCTCACCCGCGACCACGTCCTCCGCTTCGACCCCGCCTGCCCGAGCGCCACCCCGGTTCCGCGCTTCAGCCACCCCTTCCCCACATCGATCTGCACCAGCTGGCGGTCCTGGTAAACCGTGGGGAAGGACGAGCCGCTTCGGAGCTCCGCAATAGTAAAGGAACCGTCGAGGACGTTCATGAGCACCGTGTCTAAGTGCTGTTCGACCTCCTCTTGGGTATCGGGGAGTTTGCCGTTGAAGTAGCGGAGTACGGCGGTGTTGTCTGGGATGAGGAGGGTTTTCCTCTCCGCGTTCGGGAGGACGTCCGCGCCGTACTTGGCGAGGAGAGAGTCTGGTGGGAGGCGACGGGGGAAAGCGGGGGAAGGCGGGGGAAGGCGGGGGAAGGCGGGGGAAGGAGGGGAACGGAGGGGGTTCGGCGGGGGGAGGTGGAGAAAAGGCGGAGATTGGGCGCGGCGTTCACCAGGTGCTATGACCGGGCGCGGATAGTTGAAAGCACGCGACAAGCAGCATTCCGTTCAATACCTCACCGATTGGCAAATCACGCTACAAACGAAACGCCGCGGCGCACGGACCTTGCTTCTTGAGCACGTATTTCGCGGCGAGGTATATGAAAGAGAAGTTGGGGCGGCTCTTGAGCGCGTTCGTGAGCGCGCGGACCTCGTCGATGAGGCGCTCCGACGACACATCCGCGGACACGAGCGACGTCGCGAGGAGCAGCGCGAAAAGCACGGCGAGCGTGGGCGATTTGTAGCCCATGGCGGCGGCTGCTGCGCGTCGGTGCGCTAAGTTCGTTGGCTTGCGGTGGGGAAAGGTTTCGTTTAGCTGACGATGTTCGCTTGCCGTCTGGAGAAAAAAAAACTAACAAATTCACAAGCAACGGTGGTTGGTTGGCTCTGGCTTGTTGCCTGTACTAATGAAGCCGAGGCAAGAAGCCATGGCTTTTGTACAAGGTCTCGTGGGAGGAAATTGGTGGGGCGGAAGCGGGGGAAGTGGATAGCGGTGGGGGAGCACTGAGCAAGCGAGCAGCGCCGGCGAGTAGTTGGGGGAGGGGATGGATGGAGCGAAGGAGTGGCGTGCAGGGCTGTCGATTGGTTTGGAGCCAGAACTTGAGAGGCTGAGGTGCCCCAAAAGTTGCCCTGAAATTTCCGGGCTGAGAGCAAACCTGGCACTTGAAATCAGGGCTACCAACTTTTTTGCACTTCGCCAGGGATACCGTATCCTAGGCAAACTACTAAGAGCCAACTAGGCAATAGGCTGAGGTACGAAACATGTCGATGGATTTGAGGGGGATGGGAGAAGGAAGTAGGGGAGTGGCTGGGAGGAGGTGGGGGGACTGGTGAGCGAATGGGAGGGAGGGAGGTATTAGTATGGGACGATAAGGGCTAGCCGCGGGATCTGCACTTGAAATCCGGGTTAGGCCCACAACCAGCACTTTGCGGGAAAGGGCTGCCCTCAAAGCCAACCCTTAAAATTCGGAAGCTGGGCCAAACCCAACCCTTAATGTTCAGGGCATTAAGGGCATTTGCCCTTGAATCGTCAGCCCTGGTGGCGTGTGAGGATCGGAGCGGTGGGGCAGAAACATGTTGCGCTGGAGCCTGAGCGTCGGAACGGAACATTTGCGATTTCTACAGGTTCAGAAACTCGGGGGGAAGGGGGAAACATGCTGCGCTGGAGCCTGAGTCAAAGGATTTTGCGCCTCTGGTGTGGCCTGGCCTGTCATCGTCGCGTCGGTCGTCCAAACCAATCGCACCCTTCCACTCCCCCGCGTCGCATCACACACACAAGCATCATGCTGGTTTCGCCACCCATACTAACCCAGAGAAAACGCACAAAACCACATGGTCGCACGTAGTTTTCCATCACATCACCCCACCAGGTGTGTCGTGCGCATACTTCCAAGGAGGCTGCGACAAATGATACACCTTCCACTGAGGGGAGTTTGGACGACCGCGTGTACCTTTTTCGCTGTGCGACAACCTGTTGATGTCAGGAGGAGCTGTGCAGGGAACGCAGGTCCATAGATCATGGCGCACAGTCAAGCACCAACTGTTTTGAGCCGTCGATGCAACAAGGGCTCAGGCACCACAGCAGTGCGGTCTAGGATCACTGACGGTGAACCACTTTTCACTCACGTAGCGGAGCAGCTATACTAGCTGATGCGGTATCACTATACTTCATTGGCGAATGTGGATATCTGAAGTATATTGTGAAACACTAATGTAGAAAAGGCATGTTGACATGACACACCTCACCATCACCCATGCGGCGTTTCGCGCGCAAGCAGGTGCATGCTGCCGCCAGCCAGCAGTAACGAAACTGTAACGACTGGTGGCTATCCGACAAAATTACGGATCCCAGCCTCCCGTTGGTCAGCCAGAGCATCGCGCGACAGTGCCATTTTCGCCGCTCAGTTCTTCGAATTCCGCCGCCAAGGCGACCTCCCCAAACGTGTAACAATTCTTCGTCAAATCGCCACCACACGAAGACCGGTAACCGTCGTACACTACAGTCAGGTCTCGTCTCGTTTGTCTTACATGCATCTCATTCTTGTGGTTGTTCAGTGTGGCAGAACAGAAGCTCTCTAGCCCAGATTCCAGTCTAGGAGGCATCCTATCTACCTTCACATATCCAACCAACACTCACCATATCACCTCACTCACCACCAACCATCCTCTCCATTCATTCATTTCTTTCGTTTGTTTTACTCCACGCGTAGTCCTACCTCGTAAGGCTCCGCGCGTCGTTCCGACCCACCCGATTTGTCCCGTGGGTCGAGCGTACGAGCAGCACACCCTTGAGCGAATTGAGTATGTAATTCGCCTGCCATTGCTTCGCACGCGTAGCCTCTCCGCACGCGACGACAGAAGCAAATCGCGTTTTTCAGCACGAAGAGGGTATGGCGTGCTTGCAGCCTGTCAAAGGTCGATGAGCGTCAGACGCCGGAATTTCCATCAAGGATTCATTACCGCGCGAAAATCATCGCGAGCTTTCGTTCACTCCAGACGACGCCGCGAATTAAGTTGCGTTTTGTCGCCCAAAGGGTCCGACGATGGTTTTCCGACGTTGCGCGACGACGAGTCGCAGCCGTCGCAGGGAACGACAGCTGTCGCGCAATCTTCCAGTCGTCGCTTTGGCGCTGCTGGCCTTCGCGATACGTCCGCTGGAAAGCGCATCGAGCGGCGCCGGCTTCGCGAATTCATGTGAGCGCCGACATATAAAATCAACAGGCGGGTAGCTTCTGCTTCGTTTTTGGTCACCTCGAGGGTAGCTTCGCTTTTTGCGACAGGCTGGTGGTATATTCGACGCCACTACGACAAGGCTGCGAACGCCAGCCGCCGCGACCGACGTATCATTCGAAAGACAAGACTTTTTATCGTTTGGCGAATGCTGCATGCGAGCACGTACGCGAATCTCGTTTTCCGCCCTCCTCTTCCCCCCTCTCCCCTGTCCTCTTCCCCTCTCCCCCCTTCCCCACACACTTCCCCCTACCCCCATTCTCGAGCCAGGGACGAGTCAGCCGTTAACGTACTCTCGCCTCCCTCGCCACACACTATCTTACGCCGCGTCGCTCCTCCCATCCTCGTTACAGTCCACCCCGACATCATCGCACAATGCACCCGCTTCGTTTCTCCCATCCGCCCTCCCTTCCGCCTCCGCCGCCAAATCGCGCCGCGCCTCCGCCGCCCCCGCGCTCCCCCAGCACCTTCCGCGTTTCCTCCACTCCGCGCATTCTCCCCCATCCCCCGCCTCTGCCCCCGTGTGGCGCAACCGCGTCACCCTCTCCCGCGTAGCCGCTCTTCCGCCCGCCGCCCCGTCCGGGGGGAGCAGGAGAGTAGAGTTGGAATCAACGGCGAAGATTAAGGCGACGACGACTCGGCCAAAATCCGTGCCGTCCACTTTAAGCGCTGCTGACCGTACGATGCTGCTGAGTCGGATGAACAATGCGCGGTGAGAGATGAAACGGGGAAGGGGCGAGATGAAACGGGGGAGGTGATGAATGAGGGTGGGGGGGGGGAAACGGGTGAGAGATGTAACCACAAGTGCAATTGAGATGAAACGCTGTTGCGCACACTCTCCCCTCACCTCTCACTCCTCTGGTCCCATTCTTACCCACACTCACAACTTCCTTACCACTCCACTCCCTCATTCTTTTCCATTCTCTCCCCTTTATCTCCTCTTCCCCCTCCCTTTCCCCTCCACCAATCAGAGCGTCTGTTTCAACCACAGCCGTCCCACGCCCATCCGCCGCACTCCCGAACCTGACCTGGAGCGACACCCTGGCAGGCTCGGCGCAGGCCTGGGCAGCCGAAGAAGCAGGTTCGGTGTGCGCCGGGCCAGTGGACGCTTTTGGCAGCACTCTGTCCCTCTGGTCGCAGCAGCCTGGCAGTGCGTATGGTGTGAGCTGGTACGGGTTTGAGTCGGCTGCTTCCTCCCCTGCCGGCAACACTCCCTCTGACGCCATCACTGCGTGGCTCTATGAGAAAGCCTTTTATGATGTGAGTTGGTTGGCGGTGTGTGTGTGACGCATAGCTATGGTGTGAGCTGGTACGGGTTTGAGTCGGCTGCTTCCTCTCCTGCCGGCAACACTCCCTCTGACGCCATCACTGCGTGGCTCTATGAGAAGGCCTTTTATGATGTGAGTGTACGATTGGTGGAGTGTGAGTGTGCTATGTGTCTAGTTTGATTACCCAACTTTGGTGTGAGTGGCTCGTGCTGAGCTGTGCTGTGCTGTGAGTGGCTCGTCTCCCCTCTGACGCCATCACTGCGTGGCTCTACGAGAAGGCCTTCTATGATGTGAGTGTGTGACATATGAGAAGCAATCAAGGTGTGAGTTGGTTGGCAATGTGTTTCGTTTGATGTGTGTGCCTCGTCGCCTCTCTGTTCACACTTCCCCCACCCTCCCGTCGCCCTCTATTCTCTTCCCTCCACCCCTCCCACCATCAGCCCACGCACAATGAGTGCTCTGACACGGACGACTGTGAGGGCTACCACCAGATCATGTCTTGAGGCACCTCACAAATCCTCACCCCTTCCCTTCTGTTCCCCCCTCTCCCATCAGCCTGCGCGCAACCAGTGCTCTGACACGGACGACTGTGAGGACTACCGCCAGATCGTGTGGCGAACCACCACTGCTGTGGGATGCGGCATGGTGAGATGCAGAGCGGTGCAGTGCGGTGTCGTGAGGTGGGGTGTGGTGCGGTGCGGTGCTGTGTTGTCGGATGGGGCGTGGTGCGGTGCAGTGTCATGTGTCATACGGGATGGGTGTTGGAGTTGATACAGGCACCTCTACAACCACTGATGCGTCCCATCCGCTGCTCATTGCTCACCATTTTTTACACGTCTCAAAACCCGCCTCTCACCCCGCATTCGCTCGTCTCAATGCCTCTTGGATACACCACCCTTCCTCTTGGCCTATCACACTCCCTCCTCCTCACCCTGCTTGCTTCTCTACCTTTCCCTCCCACCCTCTTCCTCTCACTCCCAGGTCACATGCACCGAGGCCATACCAACGTCTCTCTTCGTCCTCCTCTGCTACTTCGACCCCCCCGGCAACCTCCCCAACCAGAACCCATGGCTATCCCTCCCCTCCCTGCTTTCCCTCCCCTCCCTGCTTTCCCTCCCCTCCCTGCTTTCCCTCCCCTCCCTGCTTTCCCTCCCCTCCCCGCTTTCCCTCCCCTCCCTGCTTTCCCTCCCCTCCCTGCTTTCCCTCCCCTCCCTGCTTTCCCTCCCCTCCCCGCTTTCCCTCCCCTCCCTGCTTTCCCTCCCCTCCCTGCTTTCCCTCCCCTCCCTGCTTTCCCTCCCCTCCCTGCTTTCCCTCACCGCCTGCCCTTTCCCCTATCTCTCCCCCCGCACCACAGGTCACATGCAAGGAGGCCAATGCCCCCATTCCAACGTCTCTCTTCGTGCTCCTCTGCTACTTCGACCCTCCCGGCAACCTCCCCAACCAGCACCCCTGGCTTTTCTTCCCCTCCTCACCTTCCCCCTCCCTGCTTTTCCCCCTCGCCTCCTTGCCCCCCCCTCCCCTCTCTCTCAACCCCGTTCCAGGTCACATGCAGCGAGGCCAACGCGCCCATCCCAACGTCTCTCTTCGTGCTCCTCTGTTACTTCGACCCCCCCGGCAACCTCCCCAACCAGCACCCCTGGCTATCCCTCCCCTCCCCGCTTTCCCCCTCCCTGCTTTCCCTCACCGCCTGCCCTTTCCCCTTTCTCTCCCCCCGCACCACAGGTCACATGCAAGGAGGCCAATGCACCCATCCCAGCGTCTCTCTTCGTCCTCCTCTGCTATTTCGACCCTCCCGGCAACCTCCCCAACCAGCACCCCTGGCTCTCTCTCCCCTCCCCGCCTTCCCCTTCCCCTCCCCCTCCCGCCACCCCTCCCCCTCGCCCACCCCCGCCGGCTCCTCGCTCCGCCCCCACTCCCTCCCCTCCTCCCCCGCGCGCGCCTCCCCTCAAAGCCTCCCCGCCTCCTCCTCCCCCTGTGCGGAGCCCTCCCCCCCGCCTCCCCCCGCCCGCTTCCCCCAGCCCTCCCCCTCCGCGCTCTTCCCCCTTGGGGGTGACCAGCGTGGGGGAAGGGGGGAGAGAGACGCTGCTACAGGGGATAAATGGAGCGAGGTGAGCGGGGGGGGGGGGCGGGGGGGTTGGGGTGGGGAAGGGGGGGAATGTGCATAGCATGGTGACCAGCGTGGGGGAAGGGGGGAGAGAGTCACTGCTGCAGGGGATAAATGGAGCGAGGTGAGCGGGGGGGAGGTTGGGGTGGGGAAAAAGGGGGGAATGTGCATAGCATGGTAACTTCTGAGTCGACTCAAAAGGGGGGGAATGTGCATAGCATGGTAACTTCTGAGTCGACTCAAAAGGGGGGGAAGGTGCATAGCATGGTAAACCGCGCTCTTCCCCCTTGGGGGTGACCAGCGTGGGGGAAGGGGGGAGAGAGACACTGCTGCAGGGGATAAATGGAGCGAGGTGAGCGGGGGGGGGGGGGAGAGGAGGGGGGAAATAGCATGGTGCATGGTGTGAAGCAAGGGAGGGTGGAAGGGAAGGTTGCTTGGTGGCAAGGCTTGTTCGTTTTGTCGTGCCTTTGTAGTCTTGCCCGTGCTCTAGTTTTGAGTCGACTCAAAACTCGACTCACTACACCCCTTTGTAGTCTTGCCCGTGCTCTCGTGCTTTTGCTGCCTTGCTTTCTGCAGATGTGTAATCGCCTCTCTGTGATTCCTCTCTCAACTCCCCCACCCACCACCCTCCCTCACCAATCGCAGACTAGCAGTCCCCTCTGCCAGCCTGTCAGCGCTGACGTGGAGCGACGCATTGGCCACGTCAGCACAACAATGGGCAGCCAATCAGACAGCATCCCTCTGCTCGGCCCCTCTAGACGCCTTCGGCTCAGCTCTCTCTTTCAGCGCAGCCATACCTGTAGCCGCTGCCACCCTCCCCTCTCTGTTCGCTGCTGCTACAACCTCGCCTCTGGTGGGAAAGCGGAGCAGCAGCAAAAAGGGCAGTGGCAAGACCAGTGGCAGCAGCACGAGCAACAGCACGAGCGGCAGCAGCAGCGGCGGCGGCGGCGGCAGTGCGTATGGTGTGAGCTGGTACGGGTTTGAGTCGGCTGCTGCCGCTCGTGCAGGCAGCACTCCCTCTGACGCCCTCAGTGCGTGGCTCTATGAGAAGCAGAACTACAACGTGAGTGTGTGAGCAGGGGATGAGGTGAGTGCATGATGAATGGATGAGTGTATGTGTGCTTCCGCCAACACTCCCTCTGACGTCATCAGCGCATGGCTCTATGAGAAGCAGAGCTACAACGTGAGTGTGGGATCAGGGTGTGAGTGTGTGAGCAGGGGATGAGGTGAGTGCATGAATGTATGCGTGTATGTGTGCTGTCGGCAGCACTCCCTCTGACGCCATCAGTGCGTGGCTCTATGAGAAGCAGAACTACAACGTGAGTTGCCTGTCTGTGATTCCCTCTCCTTCTCAACTCAGAAGAGTCTAGCCCTTCTGAAGCCTAAGAGTTGATCTTAGGGTTTAGGGGGACTTCATGGTATGTTGAGACGCCTGTTGGATTTGATTTGATTCGGTACCCACGGCTCTTCGTTCCTATCTGCTGACTCCTCCTCATTACCCGCTTTGCTATCCCACTCTTCCTTCCTCCTTTACTCTTCGCTTCCCTCCCTCCCCTCCCGCGGGCAATGAGTCTGCTTTTGAGTCGACTCAAAAGCATCCCACTCTCCCTTCCTCCTTTACTCTTCGTTTCCCTCCCTCTGTCCCCGCTCCTCCCTTAACTTTCTCTTCTCCGCTCGTCCCTCCTCCCCTTTCTCCCTCATCCCTCGTGTACATTCTCTCTTATCTTACATTCTCCTTTTCCTTGCTTCTCTCCTCTCCTCCCGTCCCCCCAATGTCCCATTGACCAGTCAGAAGCTGACACGTGTGCACCAGGGGAGCTCTGCAGCAATTACAGGCAGATTGTGTGGAAGGCTGCTACAGCCGTGGGGTGTGGCATGGTGGGTGTAAGGCTGCTACAGCCGTTGGGTGTGGCATGGTGGGTGTAAGGCTGCTACAGCCGTTGGGTGTGGCATGGTGGGTGTAAGGCTGCTACAGCCGTGGGGTGTGGCATGGTGGGTGTAAGGCTGCTACAGCCGTTGGGTGTGGCATGGTGGGTGTAAGGCTGCTACAGCCGTTGGGTGTGGCATGGTGGGTTGTGGCACTTTAATTAGAACTGCTGCAGGAATCACCTATGCCTCTCCCTCTTCCTCTGATTCCACATTCTCTCAACATTCACTGCTGTGTCTTGCACCTCTCTCTCTCTCTGCTTATGCCTTTTCAAGTCAACTCAAATCCCACCTCTCACTTATTCTTTCCTCCTGCCTTTCCCCCTGCCTCTTCCCCTGCCTCTCCCCCCTTGCCTCTCCCCCTCCCTCTCCCTCCGCCCATACCTGACCCCATACCTATCAACCATCTCAGGTTACATGTTCAGAGGCCCGTGCACCCTCCCCCACCTCCCTCTTCACCCTCCTCTGCCTTTTCAACTCCCAAGCCTCCTCTAATCGGTCCCCTCCTGTCACTCCCCCCTGTCTCTCCCCCTGCCCATCCCCACCCCTCTCATCCCAGATCACATGTTCAGAGGCCAAGGCACCCTCCCCCACCACCCTCTTCACCCTCCTCTGCCTCTTCAACTCCCAAGCCTCCTCTAATCGGTCCCCTCCTGTCACTCCCCCCTGTCTCTCCCCCTGCCCATCCCCACCCCTCTCATCGCAGATCACATGTTCAGAGGCCAAGGCACCCTCCCCCACCACCCTCTTCACCCTCCTCTGCCTCTTCAACTCCCAAGCCTCCTCTAACCTACACCCTTGGCTCACCTCCCCTCCTCCCCCTCCCTCACCGCCCTCCCCTCCCCCCGCCCCCCCTCGCTCCCCCAACCCTCCCCCATCCCCACCTCCCCCTCGTCGCCCTCCCCCTTCTCCCCCACTCCGTTCCCCTTCCCCTCCTCCCCCTGCCGCCCGCTCCCCCCCTCCCCGCCCCCCTCCCCCTGTGCTGCGCCCCCCTTCCCCTTCCCCCCCGTCCCCCCCCCCTGCACGAGGGGCGGGTGTGCTGGGGGGAGTGGGGAGGGCGGAGCTGCTGGCGCTTATCAACAGAGAGAGGTGGGTGGGCGGAGACTTTTGTCTATTTGTGTGCGTGCATGGGTGTGTGTGCACTGCATGGGTGCATGTGCACTGCATGGGTGCATGTGCACTGCATGTGCACAGATGCTTGTGCATGGTTGCACGTCCACGGGTGGTGATGGTGTTCTTGATATGATATTCCAGCACTGCCTTTCCCCACTTAACCACTCTGTACCAATCTTCACCACTCTCACCGCCCTTATATATCCCCACTGTCACTTGCCTCTCTGCCCATGTCACCGCTTTCGTCCAATCAGGGCGCCTGCCAGCCTGTCAGCACTGACCTGGAGCGATGCCTTGGCCACGTCAGCGCAGCAGTGGGCGGCCAATCAGACAGCAGCACTGTGCTCTGCCCCTCTAGACCCATTCGGCTCGCTCCTCCCTCTAGCCGCTACAACCGTACCTACAGCCGTGGCTCGGGGTGTGAGCTGGTACGGGTTTGAGTCGGCTGCTGCCTCACCTGAAGGCAGCGCTCCCTCTGATGCCATCAGCGCGTGGCTCTATGAGAAGCAGAACTACGATGTGAGTTGCCTGTCTGTGATTCCCTCACGTCTCTCGTCCTCCCTTGCTTCCTCTCTTCCTCCCTTCCTGCCTCACCTGAAGGCAGCGCTCCCTCTGATGCCATCAGCGCCTGGCTCTATGAAAAGCAGAACTACGATGTGAGTGTGCGATATGAGGAACAGAAATAAGACGTGAGTTTCCTGCCTTAGTGTGTGTGAGCCGAATCCCCACCTTTTACTTTCTCTCACTCAACAGCTATCTTCTGTTGCATTTCTTCCTCCCCCGCTGTTCGCGTATCACCTTTCCCTCACCCCTTTTCTTTTGAGGCCGATGAAATAACAAGTGACAAATATTTATGTATGAATGTATGTATATATATATATAATACTTTATTCCTCGTGTCTTCTTGTGCCTACCCGCGCTTCCCCTCACGCCACCAGCCTTCCACCAAGACCTGCTCCCCTTTTGATTCGTGCGACAACTACCGTCAGATCGTCGGCATCACAACCACAGCCGTCGGATGTGGAACGGTGTGTGTGGTGGCATGTTTGTGATGTGGGGTGGCGCACATGCCTATTTTGTCTGCTTCTCCTTGCTCGTTCCCCACTCATTTCCTCTCATTACCGTGGTTTTGTCTATTCATCCTCACCCTTTCACCCACCCCACCTTTCCACTCTTCATCCTCCTCTCCTTCTTTTCCCATCCCTCATCTCCCTCCCCTCTCCTTCATCTCCCCTCCCCACATCTCCTTCCAATCTCCTTCCTCTCTCCTCCCCCTCTCCTCCCCCTCACCTTCCTCCCTTATATCTCATTACTCTCCACCCCCCATGGTTTCTTCCTCTCTCCCCTTATTCTGCAGATTTCCTGCCTTGAGTCCAAAGCACCCATCCCCACCGCTCTCTACATCCTCATGTGCTACTTCGACCCCCCTGGTTACACGCTAACCACCCGCCGCCGTTTCTAGTTGCAGTTCATTCATTTGTTCTTTATTTTGTTCATTTCTGGAGTGTTGGTCCATCATGTGGTGGCTGAAGCTTGTAACATATGTGCTGCTTTGTCATTTATATATAGATTTGATCGATCATAACTCTGTTCGTGCGAAGCATGTATAGCTGAAGTGCGTGAGATTGCATCTTTCCGTAACCGCGACAAGTAAGGCTAGCTACCCCACAGGACTCAGTCAGTGTGACTGATACATACCGTGCATGCACCGGCAGTCGGTATCCCTTTCCAGACACTTCAGAGAATTCCAGGTGGTTTGCCAGGGATTAGGGGCTGCAAGAAAGGCCCTGGTACCGTAACTTCATTGGGGCTGCAAGAAAGGCCCCACCACATGTCAGGAGTTGACACACACATCCCTGGTAATTCTCCAGCCTTTTTAGTATAGGATGTATACGGCATCCATCTGGCTTGAGTTCAGATTTTGCAAGAGCACATGGAAAAGAACTCTGTAACCCCGTTGCATTCAGAGAAGTCGGCTACATGGTAGGTCCATTCTTTTGCGTTGAATTGAATTACTAGGTGAATGTCAGAGAGTCAAATCGCACACGGGGGAGAAGAGGCGCCCGCTGGTGCATCTAAGCTCGTGAATCAAGCTGCCTGATTCTGTGCTGATGTCAGCAATGAGGAAATCGGCAAGGGATGATGTCAGCAGGTCAGCAAACACAACTGCTGCTTCCGGCAACGCATCTGCTCCTGCTGCTGCTGAGGCCGAACCTCCCAATCCATCTCTTTCCCCTCCTCCTCCTGCTTTTGCTCCCGCTCCTGCTGCATCGGCTGCAGCACCAGCAGCAGCAGGCAGCAGAGCAGGTGGGTTGCGGGCGAGAGTGGAGTGTAGGAGGGCCCAACCACGCTCCTCCAGATGCTGCTGGATGGGCTGGGGAAGGGAAGGGAGGGGAAGGGAGGGGAGGGGGCGCGTTTCACGAGCATCTCAAAGAGCCGCACTCTCCCCACCCGAAGTCCAGACTCAGCCACTGCAGCTGCTGCAATGCTTGCGAGGGTGCTATGTGCCGTTTGATCTGAATGACTCGAATTGTTCGCTCACCGTGTTGATTACAATCAATCACTCCCCATTTCACGTGCATCCCCAGCCAGCCACACTGTCCTCAGGTTTAGACTCAGCCACTGCAGCCGCTGCAATGCCTGCGAGACTGCTGCCTGCCATTTGAATGACTCAAATAATTCGCTCACTGTGTTGATGAGAATGAATCACTCACCGCTTGACGACCATCCCCAGACAGACACTCTCTCCTCAGGTTCAGACTCAGCCACTGCAGGCGCTGCAATGCCTGCGAGAGTGCTATGTGCCGTTTGAACGGCTTGAATTACTCTCTCACAGTCACGTGAACGGCTTGATTAGAGTCAATCACTCACCGTTTCACGTGCATCCCCAGACAGCCACCCTCTCCTGAGGTCGGCATTCAGCCACTGCAGCCGCTGCAGTGCTTGCGATACTGCTGCTGTTTCTCCTGCCGTTCCTCCTGCCGTTTCTCCTGCCCCTTCAATCCTTCCGTCATCCCCCCTGCTGACGTGTACAGCTGCTATAGGACGAGGCAGGTAGGGTTCCCCGCCCAGGGCTATAGTCACAGGGTCTAGAGTCAACAGATCGCCCTGTCCTATACTCGCTATAAGCTCATCCACTGTTGTGTTAGCCATCATTGTAGCACCACACAACCTTCCCATGGTGCTGGTGCTGCTGCCACCTCCCTCACTCTCTCCCTCACTCGCTCCCTCACTCCCTCCCTTTCCTTCGCTCCTCACTCTTCCCCCGACACGCACACTCACTCGCCTCGGCCCATCCCTCCCCACCCACACGTGGGTTTCCAGAAGGGAGGAGTTGGGGGAGTGGAGGAGAGAGGAGATGGTAGGGAGTGGAGTGGAGGAGGAGGACGAGGAATCGGAAGAAGAAGAAGCCGAAGCAGAAGCAGCAGCAAAGGAAGAAGCAATACGGGACGAGAGCAAATGCGCTTGCGCACTAGCCTTCCCAGCAGCAGTCAACACAGCCGCCTCTTCCGTTGTGTTCGGCAGATTCTTAGAATACCGGACTGCAAACGTCGTATTGGTAGCAGCGGTGGTGCCGGGAACAGTACCAGACGAGAGGGAGTGGAGGAGAGACGCTTGGGCGGCGATGGCGGGTGCCAGGCTGGCAGCCACGTGGAGCCCGACGCTGATGTGGCGCTCACGGTTGATGACGTGGCAGAGGTGGAGGGAGGGCCAGCGGAGGAGGAAGCGGGCGGCTTGGGATCGCCACCAATGGAGCTGCAGGGGGGAAGGGGGAGGTGGGAGAGGGTGGGATTTTCAAACCCTGGAAATTCTTATAATCAATTAATAAAAGTTCCATTTCTTTCGTATGAAAGGTTCCGACCATCATCATCCCTAATCCGATTTACCTGTGCTTTCCCATCCGACATGGTGTACAGTGCGCCCTGCCTATCCACCATAACGGGTCGCTGCTTATGGGGATAGCCCCACCGGCTCACAACAGCTGCCGCTGCTGATTGGATGGTTGATGCCAGTGACGCTGCTGCCCCTACTACTGCTGCTGCTGCTGCGCCTGATGTTGATGTGTCTAATGCCGACATTCCTGCTGCTGCGCCTGGCGATGCCAATGCTGCTGCTTCTGCTGCTGTTGATGTAGCAGCAGCACCTGGATCAGTTTCAGCAGCAAGAGGTGCACCGGCATCCATGGCTGCTGCACCACTAGCCATGGCAGCAGCAGGAGAGCTTCCATGCACTGGTGCACCGGCATCCATGCCTGGGCCGAAATCGATGCAAACGACATCCTGTGCTGCTGCTAGGTGCTGCTGCAGCTGTGACAATATTAGCTGTGACAATATTTGTGATTGTGACTGTGGGTGTTGTGACTGTAACGAGAGGCAGGTGGGCACGTGATTGTTGGCTAGGAGGTGGGAGACGAGGGAGGAGCAGGCGGGGTGAGCGAGGGGGAAGAAGAAGCAGGTCCACTCGCCCGTTTGGTTCAACTCTGCACGTTCATAAACAAATGTGCACAGACAGTCGCAGAGAGAGAGGCAGGTGGGCATGTGATTGTTGGCAAGGAGGTGGGAGACGAGGGAGGAGCAGGCGGGATGGGTGAGGGGGAAGAAGAAGCACGTCCACTCGCCTGTTTGGTTCAACTCTGCATGTGATACAGTCACAAGCAATAGAGGGAGAGGAGGAGATTATTACAGAGACACACACAGGGAGGAGCGTAAGGGAGGTGGGCGAGGGGGAAGAAGAAGCAGATCCACTCGGCTGTTTGGTTCAGCTCTGCATGTGATACAGTCACAAGCAGAGGAATACAGGGAGAGGAGGAGAATATCAGAGGGGCGCACTCTGGGAGGAGCAGGCGGGGTGGGCGAGGGGGAAGAAAAAGCACACACAGAGTCCACACAGAGAAGCACAGAGGCACACCCGGGGGCACACAAAGAGGGGCAGGCGGGATGGGCGAGGGGGAAGAAGAACCACGTCCACTCGCCTGTTCGGTTCAACTCTGCATGATTATATTCACACGTGTGACACGCGCACAGAAATACAGGGAAACCAGAAAGAGGGGGAAGCAGGTGGGGTGGGTGAATGAGAAGATTACGCAGAGACCAGACGCACACCTCACGCCTTTACCAGTCACATTCCCTAAAACCACATTCCTCATCGTTTTGTTTGAGGTTGATTTTGAGAATTCTCAACCTCAAACAAAATCAACCTCAAACAAAAGAGAGCAGAGGCGCACCTCACGCCTTACCAGTCACATTCCCTAAAACCACATTCCTCATCATTATCACGTCCCCTCCTATATTCACAGACCCACCCCATCCTACATACACCCCCCCTACAATCACCCACCCCGGCAATCACTGTTGAGAGCTGGCCCATAGCTGCCAGGCAGGGGGACCAGTGTGCGGTTGTGCTGCATTGCTAGCCCCAGGAAATCCGCCATGACGTGGATCTGCCTCGCAATGACGTGGAATGGGTTGGCGCTGACGTGGCGGTTGGTAGGCATCCACGGAACAACCAGCAACCGCCTCCCCTCACAAGTTTCTCCCCCTCCTCCTGCTGCTGACGCCAGCATCTGGTGAGCCCAGATGTCCCGCTGTGCGACACGTGTCAGCGCGAGATTGGCTGCATCCGTGCCGTGCACCTGGGAGGGGGTTAAGGGGAAGGGGAGTCGGGGGACAGGGATCGGGGGGAAGGGGGGTGGGAGTTGAAGCGCTTGTGCGCTGAGGAATGGCGGTGGAGGGAGGCGGGGAAAGGGGAGGGGGCGAGGATGGGAGGGGGCAGGGAGGAAGGGGAAAGGGGAGAGAGGAGGGAGAGAAAGGCGAGGGAAGGGGGGAGCCCAGGGAGGGGGAATAGAGGAGCGGGGAGGAGGAGGGGAGAGAGTAAGCGGTGAAGGGGGGAAGAGTGGGTGGGGGAAGTTGAAGGGTGTCCTCCCGGCCTTCACTTGTTCAAGCTATACTTTGCGAGTCACAGGCGTTAATAACAGGCTACAGAAAAGCAGAGACGAACCTCACGAGTCAAACGATTTTACTTACACATGGAGTGCGGGGAGGACTTTTGAGTCGTGATCGGTTGCCTCCCCACACTCAAAAGTCATCATTTTACATACCCATGGAGTGCGGGGAGGACTTTTGAGTCGACTCAAAAGTCATCATATTACATACCCATGGAGTGCGGGGAGGCAACCGATCACAGCATTCGGATAGGCTTTCCTCTTGACCACCAGTCTGCTGCTGCCACGTGTCCTCCCAGCGGATCCCATCCCCCCCTCCTCCCCCTGTGCCTCGCCACGGTCCCCCTTCCGCCGCCTCCCGCGCAAGAGTACGGGCGGCGCAGTCAGCGAGATGAGGGGGAGGGGGAAGGTCGGGCGGAAAGGGGAGCGGGGATGGCGGAAGGAGGGAGCCCCGCTGCAGGCCATAGGCACTCTCCCACGCCTGCAGGGAGACGGGATGGGGGAGCGCGGGGGGACGGGATGGGGGGGGCGGGGTGGGGACGGGATTGGGGAGCGGGGGGGCGAGTTGACCTTTGAGTCGACCCAAAAGTCGGCCCCGCTGCAGGCCATAGGCGCTCTACCACGCCTGCAGGGAGACGGGATGGGGGAGCGCTGGGGCGGCGGCGGGGGAGGGGGATGGTCGGGCGGAAGGGGGAGGGGCGATGGCGGAAGGAGGGAGCCCCGCTGCAGGCCATAGGCGCTCTCCCACGCCTGCAGGGAGACGGGATGGGGGAGCGCGGGGGCGGCGGCGGGGGAGGGGGATGGTCGGGCGGAAGGGGGAGGGGCGATGGCGGAAGGAGGGAGCCCCGCTGCAGGCCATAGGCGCTCTCCCACGCCTGCAGGGGGACGGGATGGGGGAGCGCGGGGGCGGCGGCGGCGGAAAGAAGGGCAGGGCGAGTTGTGAGAGAAATTGGAGACAAGCAGTTCGAAAATTGCAGGGTCACGCTAACGGGCGGATGGATGGGAACAACGGAAGCCCGTACGCGATATAGAGCTAGAGTGGGCTGGTCCTTGGGTTCAGGGCCGAGGGGTTCCCATCCGTCCAGCAGGGCATCAGAGGCTGCTCCGTGCGGTTGAAGAAGCGCGCACCACACGGCGAGAGACAAGAACGACGCAAGGCGCCATTTTGACGCCATAAATGCAGGAAATTTGGTGTGCAAAGGAAGGGCCCGTACTATCTACCTGATAATGTCCCATGCGGCGTACAGACATCCTGCTATAGCTCAGTTGGTAGAGCGGAGGACTGTAGTTGAGCAATCCTTAGGTCACTGGTTCGAATCCGGTTGGCGGGATCCTTTTGCGTATGTGTGGTTTTTTTTTTTGTGGAGATCCACTCCTTGCCATGAAAGAGAGCTTTCTATATGGTGTCAGCCTGTGCCCGCCCTGCAAGTTGATTGTCCTGCAAGTTGATTCCATGTTTAGCAAGCAGGCAGAGCTGGTGGACTATTCAGAAGTCCATTCAGCAGCGTACCCTACCTGCTTGACAGGTGATGAAAGGCATACGCATACCACCTTTAGATGGCGGAGTTAGGTGCTTCTGTTGGAGTATTACTTCAATGCACGCACCCCAGTAGGCCTGAGGTGAGAGAGAGTTGCCTTGTCAATGCCCTGCAAGCACAGTATTATTATTGAGTGAGAGGCACAGACAACCTACAGCTCATTTCAGAGTACTGCTAGCTAGTGGCTATACTTCCATACATCCTGTGTTTCAGCCAGCAATTCTGAGATCTTGTCACGTCAGCACTCAGCAGCAGCCTTGCTGATGGGGTTACATATCCTAGATTGTCAAGGACCTTGTCTCGGGTAGCCTGTCACGAAAGATGAACGCAGCCTTAGCAGCTCAACTAAGGCTTGTGCCTTCCAGCTTCTCCTCTAGTCCACATTCCACGTCACACCACACCCGATCCTTCGCCATAATCAGCACCAATCCCAGCCGCCGCTGTTCCACCAGCGGATTCGGATCCGCTGACGTGGCACGCGCCATTCTCTCTTCCAGCGACTCGTTCTTGCGGGGATCTGCGGGATCCGCGGCGGCAGACGCGCGACGAAACTCGATAGTGTCGTGAAGGATAATATTCCCTTCCTTGTCCAGGCAGTTGAACCGGCCTACAAACACTCGACCGTCCGTTATGCCGATCCGGAGCCGTCTCTGAAGAAGGCGTCGCGCTCCTGCTATAGCGGGTCTCTTGACGGATTCGTTACAGCCCGATTCTGGTATTGTCACGGATGGCGAGCTGGGAAACGCAGGATCCGGGTCCGGTATATCCGCGCGGTACGACGCTTGAACCACCATAGCTCAAAAGCAGCAGGCGGTAACACGAAAGATGGGACTGATGTTTCTGGTGTGATCTGGAATGAATGTCACAACACGGTGCACGTAACAGCCAGCACAAAACGGACCCCTGAAGCAGCGTATGAATATAAAGTGCTACAAGAATAAAGCAGACACACAGGAAGAACGAAATACACGGTGATCGTGACGACGCCGGATGTATAATGGGCGACAAGCGAGGACGCAGGGACGCAAGCAGAGACAATGCTGAGCAACGAGAAACGAATGAAGAGCTTGGGAGAAAGAGAAGCTTGGGGAGAGAATTTGGGAAAGCACGAATGGGGGGACTTGCTGAAGGTCGGAACCTCCGATAATGAGGGCCGCGTAACATCTGGAAGCTGGATAAATTTGCAATGTTTTATAAAAACGTGTTTCCAATCTGGGCCTTGGTAAAGCAAGGGTGCACATTCCTGGGGGTGGTTTTTTTGGGTGTATAGTCATTGCGCACCCTTTGGCGCTAGCTGATCCGAGGGCGAATTGTGCAGGGTTCGTAAGGCTGGTGCGAAGAATTGGAACAAGGCAGGCGATGCCTACCAGTTTCGTTCGAATGTTTGGTTGGGGGAATACACCGAAGGGAGAGAGGGCTCAGAGAGGAAAGAGGACAGAGAAGGGGGATAGGACAGGGCGGAGAGGGGGCATAGGAATGGGAGGGGAGATAGGACTGGGACACGAAATAGGACAGGGCAGGGAGGTAGGGCACGTGAGGGGAGAGAGGACAGGGAAGGGGATGGCAGGGAAGGGAGATGATAGGGAAGGGAGATGACAGGGAAGGGAGAGATGGCAGGGAAGGGAGATGGCAGGGAAGGGAGAGATGGCAGGGAATGGAGAGATGACAGGGAAGGGAGAGATGACAGGGAAGGGAGAGATGACAGGGAAGGGAGAGATGACAGGGAAGGGAGATGACAGGGAAGGGAGATGACAGGGAAGGGAGAGATGACAGGGAAGGGAGATGACAGGGAAGGGAGATGACAGGGAAGGGAGAGATGGCAGGGAAGGGAGAGATGACAGGGAAGGGAGATGACAGGGAAGGGAGAGATGACAGGGAAGGGAGATGACAGGGAAGGGAGATGACAGGGAAGGGAGAGATGACAGGGAAGGGAGATGACAGGGAAGGGAGATGACAGGGAAGGGAGAGATGGCAGGGAAGGGAGAGATGACAGGGAAGGGAGATGACAGGGAAGGGAGAGATGACAGGGAAGGGAGAGATGACAGGGAAGGGAGAGATGACAGGGAAGGGAGAGATGACAGGGAAGAGAGAGATGACAGGGAAGGGAGAGATGACAGGGAAGGGAGAGATGACAGGGAAGGGAGATGACAGGGAAGGGAGAGATGACAGGGAAGGGAGATGATAGGGAAGGGAGAGATGGCAGGGAAGGGAGATGACAGGGAAGGGAGATGACAGGGAAGGGAGAGATGACAGGGAAGGGAGAAAGGTAAGGGGCCGTTTTGTCAGGGAGGGGATGTAGGGCGAGATTGGATGTAGGTCAGAGAAGGGAGATAGGACAAGGGAAGGGGATAGAATGGAGAGGGGGGCGATTGGTTTTGCATGGTGGCGCTCGGAGTTACGATGCGAAGAGTACGGACCTGGTTAGCGTTGGCGTGGGAGTCGTATTATGAAGCGGAAAGTAAGCGCTTCGCAGAGGCGCGTCGATGACAGCACAGAGAATGCGCGGAAGGCGTGCAGTGACGGCGCGATAGTCTCGCCGCGCGGGCCTGGATGCCGTGATTTGAGTGCTCAGTCGCGGCGCTCTGGGTGCTCGGTCGCGGCGATGGCGATAGGACACAGAGGGAGGGTCGGACCGGGGCTGGATAGAGCACAGGAAGGGGAGGGATTGGAGCCAGCAAATAGCGAAGTTTGGGAGTGAGGGGAGTTAGAAACCGAGTGTTTCGCTGACACGATGGATAATGCGGTGACTAAACGAAGTGGGGGATTGTTTTTGAGACGATGTAAGGCCTGGACCTAGACCACGGCATGGCGTGGTATCCGGACCTACTGCGCGAGGGCGTGTCCTTCGTAAAGTGGCGTGGAGTGGGCTGCGTCGTGGGGGCTATGATAGCACTGGATTTCACGGCGCGATACGCGCGATTTGTGTGCGCGGTAGTCTCGACGCCTCCGGTGGGGAGATCCCAGCGCGCGGTCGCGGCGAATCGCGCGCTCGGTTCCCGCGGGGTACGGGAGCGGACGCGTTGAAATGCGGGTGCGATAAGGTAATGGGCGGCCGCGGTGAGAACGATGGGCACCGGCGGGAGCTATGTTGTGATGGTGGGAGAGTGTCCCGTGCGCGTGCAGCTCTAGTTATTAGCGGGAAATCCAGCTCTCAGGGCGGTGCGCTGTGGGAAGTGGGAGGTGGGGTATGAGTTGCTGGGAATACGAGTCACCTGCGGTTTGGTTCACACTCAAGTTCCCAACTCCCTATCACCCCCGTCGCTACTGATGGGGGAGCGAGCGAATACCGCTCACCTTCGCCAACACTGAATATTTGTTCGTGTCTCACTCCCAACCACAAACCGGGTAACTACGGAAGGCAAGTGATAAACCTTTGCCTCCACCCCCTTCAAAGTGCACCCTTGCTTTAACTTCAACACAGTGGCATTCGCTTCACCCTACAACAAGGTTTATCCGCTTTGGCCCAATCCCAAGGTCCTCCCAAACTCCACAAAGCAGCATCAGCAGCAGCAATCCCAGCATCAGTCAGTTCAGTTATATTTCCTAGACTCCTGGTCTAGGTCCTCGTTGATTGTGTTTAGTGCCGTCAGATTCACGCGCGACTCGTTTTGTCGTTAAGCGAAGCTTTAACACTCGTGTGATCGCACGCGTTTGAGCGATCAGGTCAATGGTCAGTGCGGCGATGTCGCATGCGATCAGGCCAGCGATGACGGCGACAAACTGTGCGACTGCGTCACAGCTATCAAGTCGACTGTCGTCAGCGACAAGCGTCTCTTTGTTCTCGCTGAGAACTGTTCCGCTACAATGCAGAAGCCGGCCATCTGTAGGGTGAGCATCGTCCACATGGCAACCCATCAACGTCGACAGCGCGACAATTATTTCACGTTAATCGCAAGATTCTTTTTGCCGCTATCCGTGACTAATGCAATGTCCAACGAATGCGCATGTGAAGATTTTTTTTGCCTGACTTGCGTCTTCGTCCGCGATTAGCTATCGCCAGACGGTTACCATACCATATAAAAAGTCCCACATTTTAAGAGGCCTCAAAACTCGAAAACATGAGCCTCAACATTTCGTGCACGTCTTTCGTGCAATGCAGGGATTGTGGCTTTGCCAAACGATTCCATGACTGCAACTTTTTCTTCTCCCACCTTCCTTTTCTCTCTCCATCCCCCTTCGCCTTCTCTATCCCTCTGGACCGACTCCCGCCACTGCAGCGGCTCTAACCGCCTGCGAATCACGTGCAACGCTGCTTCGCCTGGCTCGCAACCCGCAGAAGACCCCTACCAGGTTCGCTGAATCCCCACCAGCTTCAGTCACGAGTAAATTGAAAGGCCACCTTTACCAGTCTTGTTGAACCCCTACAAGGTTCACCTTTGAATCGTGATTCGCATTCCTGTCTCCCATCCTTTTACCCTGTCTACTCTCCCCACACACCACTTCCCTCCCGCCTTCCCCTTCCACCCTCCCCCCCTTTCCGCCTCCTGACCTTTCTTCCCCGAACACCCACCTGGTGACACCTTCTCATCATCCGTTCCTCTCTTCCCTATCGTCCCCCCTTCCCCCTTTCCATCCTTTCGCCTTTCCCCTCCCCCCTCGCCCCCCTTCTTTCCCCCCCCCCTACCTCCCCTTCTTTCCTCCTTCCCCCCCACCTACACACCCCTCCCGTCTCTCAGGTGCTGGGCGTGCGGCCGCTGGACTCGTTCGATGCCATCAAGGTGGCGCACAGGAAGAAGTGGCTCGAGGCACCCTCCCCCTCGCCTGACCCCCCACTCTCTCGCTTTCCCCCCCCACCGTCCCTGCTCTCTCTCAGGTGCTGGGCGTGCGGCCGCTGGACTCTTTCGACGCCATCAAGGTGGCGCACAGGAAGAAGCTGCGGGATGCTGCGCCCTTTTCTCCCCTTCACCCTACCCTCCCCACCGCCCTCCGCCCCCGTCCCTTCCCATGCCCCTCTCCCCCTCTGTCTCAGGTGCTGGGTGTGCGCCCCTCGTTCGACGCGATCAAGGTGGCGCACAGGAAGAAGAGGCTCGATGCACCCTTCCCTCTCACCTGCCCCCTCACTCTCCCCCAACCCCAACCCTCCCCCCCCCCCCCCCCCTCTCTTTTCCGCCCCCGCCCCCCAGGTGCTGGGTGTGCGCCCCCTGGACTCGTTCGACGCCATCAAGGTGGCGCACAGGAAGAAGCTGCGGGACGCGGAGGGCAAGGGGGACGAGGCGGAGATAGAGCGGGTGAGCATGGGGGGGGAGGGGGGGGGGGGGGGGGTGTTGGGGGATAGGGGAGGGAGGGGGTGGGGGTGGTGAGGCTTAGAATGGCACAGGAAGAGGCTGCGGGACGCGGAGGGCAAGGGGGACGAGGCGGAGATAGAGCGGGTGAGCAAGAGGGGAGGGGGAGGGGGGGGGGGGTGGTGAGACTTAGATGCACAGGAAGAGGCTGCAGGAGGCGGAGGGCAAGGGGGACGAGGCGGAGATAGAGCGGGTGAGAGGGGGAGGGGGGTTGGGGAACAGGGGGAGTCGGGAGGAGGAGCGAGGTGGGGGTTGAGGCCGCAGAATGGCGGAAGAAGCTGCGGGACGCGGAGGGCAAGGGGGACGAGGCGGAGATAGAGCGGGTGAGGGGGTGGGAGGGGCCGTGGTAGAGGGAGGGAGGGGAAAAGGGACGAGGCGGAGATAGAGCGGGTGAGGGGGTGGGAGGGGCCGTGGTAGAGGGAGGGAGGGGAAAAGGGACGAGGCGGAGATAGAGCGTGTGAGGGGGTGGGAGGGGCCGTGGTAGAGGGAGGGAGGGGAAAAGGGACGAGGCGGAGATAGAGCGGGTGAGGGGGTGGGAGGGGCCGTGGTAGAGGGAGGGAGGGGAAAAGGGACGAGGCGGAGATAGAGCGGGTGAGGGGGTGGGAGGGGCCGTGGTAGAGGGAGGGAGGGGAAAAGGGACGAGGCGGAGATAGAGCGGGTGAAGGGGGGTGGGAGAGTGGAGAGTGCATGTTTCGGGGGCAGGGAGAAAGATAGAGGGCGAGAGGGGGCTTGTGGGTTGGGTGACGCGGAGGGCAATGGGGGCCAGGCATGGGTGAAAGATGGAGGGGCTGGGAGTAATGGGGATGAGGTGGAGATAGGTTGGGTGAGAGAGGGGTTTGGCATGGTTAAGGGAGAGGGTAGTGAGGGGGAGGGAGAGGTTCGGGGGAAGGGGACAGGTTGGGGAATGCTGAGGGAAAGGGCAATGATGCGGAGGTAGAGCGGGTGAGGAGGGGGGTTTGAGGAATGTTTGGGGTTTTGTATTTTGATGGTCCTTGAATGGCTGCCCGTATGACTGCTTGCCTGCCCGTCTGCTTCTATACAACAATCTACTGCCCTAGCTCGTCAGTGCTAACGCCACTCACTCACCCCCTCCCTTCCCTCCCCCCCTTCTCCTCCCTCCCTTCTCCCCTCCCTTCTCCCCTCCCTTCTCCCCCCCCCTTCTCGCCCCTCCCTTCTCCCCCCCACCTTCCCCCTCGTGGGCATACAGATCGACAGGGCTTACGATGCCATGATGATGCAGCGGCTGACGATGCGCAAGCACGGCGTCACGTTTGGGCCAACTTAGACATCACCCACCCCCCTCGTTTCTCTCTCCTCTCCCCCACTCACCCGGGTACCCAGATCGACAGGGCATACGATGCCATCATGATGCGCCAGCTCACCATGCGCAAGAAGGGAGTGACATATGGCTCTCTCGAGGTCTCGAAAGACATCAAGTTTGCCGACCAGACGGAATTTCTCCCGTGGCTGCCGCGCTACGAGAAGGCTGACAACAAGGGCATTCTCATCAATGCTGCTGTCTCTGCTGTCATGGTAACCCTGTAACATGGTAACAGTGTAACACTGTAGTGACTGTAACACTAACACCGTAGCGATCGTGACTGTAACACTAACACCATAGCAATGGTGGCTGCGTTATGAGAAGGCGGACAACAAGGGCATCCTTATCAACTCGGCTGTCTCCACTGTCATGGTAACACCGTAACGTGGTAACAGTGCAACACAGTAGTGACCACAACACTAACACCATAGCAATGGTGGCTGCCGTATGAGAAGGCGGACAACAAGGGCATCCTTATCAACTCGGCTGTCTTCGCCGTCATGGTAATGCTGTAACACCGTAGAATGGTAACACTGTAACACTAACACCATAGCAATGGTGGCTGCCGTATGAGAAGGCTGACAACAAGGGCATCCTCATCAACGCTGCTGTCTCCACTGCCATGGTAACACTGTAACATGATAGATGTATGACACTGTAGCAATGGTATTGCCATGACACCACATTCTAATCCCTGTAGCTATGGCAGCAAAAGGTTCTCCCCATCCTCGCTTCCTTTCCATTCTTTCATCTGCAGGCGGTGTGGATGGTGGGGGCGCAGAGCACAGATTGGAAGATCCTGCAGTTCCTCCTCTCCTTCTACATCTTCCAGCTCTTCATGAAGCTCGACCCCTTCTACCCGCAAAACACTGTATGCAATTACTCTTCTACACCCCAACCTCAATCCAAAGCATCCGTCAAACTCAACCTTCATACCGTCCTTTCCCGTCCCCCCAAAAAACCTAAAGTCTGCTCTGTTTGCTCCTTGTGTTTCTTGCTGTTGCACTCAATCTCTCTTGATGCTTCTCCACCATTGGTGCAGGAGGAAGGGGAGAAGAGATGGCAGAGGAACGGGCGGCGACTCACACGGGCACTTAGCCTTGTCTTTGGCGTCATTGCTCTTGCCTCTTTGGTATGGATGGGAGGGACTCGCGCAATCATATCGGCTCGCAATGGTGGTAATCATGCAATGGCATTTCGGCTGAAGTCTGTGCACGACTTGACACAAACTTGTTTTTGCCATTTCAGGTTCACACTCTCCTGATTAAGGCCTACTCGCTTGCTGGGATGTATGTTCCACGTGCACTTTACACCTTCCAGGTGAGGCTTGGAAACTGCTTTCCCACCGTTTCGGCTTCATCAGTGAAAGTCATGGCACCGTAACTAGTGAGGGGCATATCGATAATTCTGCATTAACCATTGTGCTGTTGGTGTTTACAGGAAACGTTCATCACCCTGTTTACAAGCGTCAGTTTGTTCTTCATGGGATCGTACTACCGATGAGCTCAAATGTGTGACCGACAATGGATGGCTCTAGAGGTTTCTTAGTTTATTAAAAGTCATATAAACTCTAACAAGTACTTCATGTTACACGCCTTTAAAAATGGCGGTAGAACAAAAGCATTGATCTTTTCGTCCGTCCGTGACGTGGCTCCTGATCTTCCGAGTTCACCCACCCAGCTTCACCCTACCACCCCGCTCACCCAAGCCTCACGCGGTGGCCTTTATCCCAGAGCGGCGGAAAGACCACACCTCACCCGCAACCTCCCGCGAGGGGCATCCCCGCACGGCGGCAATTTCTAGGTAGGCGCTTTGGGTTGCCGGAAGACCGCGCTTTTCCGCAAAGGCCCCGCACTGCTGCGGAGAGCTCGAGACATTCTTCCGCTTCCGCTTCCGCTTCCGCGCGCGACTCAGGTTTGATCCTGCTGCTGCGCCCTCCACTATTCCATCTTCTTCCGCTTCCATTTTCCCTTACTTATGGCGGAACGGCCCTATTTCTCCTACTTTTGGCGGATCTGTTGCTCCATACCTAATTAGACCTCGGCTCGTGGTCCGATTAGGAGTTAGTCAAACGGCGTTTGCGTCGTGCAGAATAGGGCCGTCATACCATACCGCATTATTAGCACCGCATTTGTGTGTTACGCCACTTGATTCAGCCTGAAACTCCTTACCTAAAATTATAATTACTCTCACCCTCTAACGGCCGTCGTCTCGCGAAGCCCGATGCGCATGTTTATCTTAATCGTTTCCTTATGAAGAACGTCAAGTGACCCAAATCACTCTCTTTCCTTCTTCGACATTGTGAGTCTCCAAGTCTCGATTCCCTTAATCGTGCTCTATCTTAGCCAATCGCTAGACACCATAAAATCAGTAACCGTACTAACCCTTTTAAGTCGAACATTTCGATCCCTATTTGATCGCTTAGTCGAAACCCGAAACCGTGGCGTGTCAGTTTCCGTACACATTTTTACCAACATCACATTTCATCCCACATTTCCTGCTACTGCAGACTTAGGGAGGGGGAACTATGGCGGAGGCATCAGAGCGCGCACCGGGGAACCCGTGGCTGCACGTGCGACGAGAACCGTTCGATTTCGGCCTCCTGCCTATCCCCGCGATCGCATCGTACAAGGAAGCGTCCACTGAAACCCTAAAGCTCCTCCGTCAGCGCCTCATCGACGCGTCTTTAAACTCCGAAGGCGCCTCGACCACCTCCCCGACTCGCGACGGCTCGCAAGAGCCACGTGTCACATGCGAGGCGATAGAATCGTGCCTCAAGCTCTCTAAAGACCAAGCGCGGCTCGTTCTAGACACGCTAGCGTCCGTTCTCCCCACCGGCAGCGAAGATATCGACTCGCTGTCCGACGCGTCGCCGTCAGATGCGGCGAAGATCGGAACTGACGTGGACCTCCTGCTGCTCTTCCTCTTCCTCCAGCGGTATCGCCGCGTTCCCAACCGCTCGTCCCGCGACGCTGCCGTTCTCGCGGACGTGTGGCCGCAGGGGCCGTCGCCGTTCGACTCTGTCTCCCCCACCGCGACCTCCGCCCTCCAGGTAACGTTCTCTCCTGTTACGGGTCATTTTAGTAGCGTTTGATAGAGGGGCAGCGTTCATAGGGACCCCGCGGACGTGTGGCTGCAGGGGCCGTGGCCGTTCGACTCTGTTTCCCCCACCGCGACCTCCGCCCTCCAGGTAACGTTCTCTCTCGGCATGTTTCACACGAATGTCCTTTAATAGGAACAAAATCATTTATAGACATTCTCGTCACGGAGGGGCCGTTGCCGCAATGCTGCTGTGCGCACCAGTGTCTGATAAGTGTGTCGACAAAAGAAATCAGGTTCGGTAGAGGGGAGAAATCCTTGACAATCCTTGACAATCCGTGTTACCCGAGGGGCCGCCGCCGCAATGCGCTGTGCGCGCCGATGTCTGATAAGCGAGTCAGCAAAAACGCACGTCTGATAGAGGGGGAAATCCTCGCTTTTACTCGTCACCTAGATGTCTAGCTGCTGGCTAGAAATGCTGCTGTGCGCGCCAGCGTCTGGCTGCAGAGGCCGTTGCCGCCGCTCGATTCCGTCTGGCCGAAGAGAGCGTTTATGAAAATTTCGAGGTATTTTAGGTGGATAGAAAATGTCTCGACGAAACATCTGGCGTTCAAATGCCGGATGCAAACGCTCGTCCGGCGATGCCTCTGTGTTCGGCGATGTGAGCCCTCTTAGCTCGTCTCCGCGCTTGATGCGGTTTCGCCTACTGCAACCTCTGCTCCGCAGTTTTTCCCCGATGGCATTCTTAGTGGGTTCTGATATCGGCGTTTTTAGTACAATGACCGAAACTATGTTTGTGTGGCATTTCGGGCATGAATGGTCCTGTCTATCTGTAACCATTGTTCGGTACGGTTGATTAGAGTGTGAGGAATTGTTAGTGCTGCTGGGCGAATGCAACTCTTAACGGGTTCGTTAGCACATGTTTTCCTTGTCTCCGCAATGTGCTTAGGCGAGTTGTAAGACGTCTCGGAGGTTGCTTGGGCAAGTCACCGGTGACATAGTTGTGATAATGTCGGAGCTGATTATAACGAAAGTTTGAGCAGAGCAGCGAACAGTAGAGTACCGAGCGGGCCGGATGCTGGCCGCGCCATTTGGGGTCTCGCCAGACACCATCGCTTGTAGAAAGTCTTGTGTGATTGTCGCTCATTGCTTTAGGGTTACTAGTTCCGATACCAGGTTGACTTTGAGATTGCATTGTCTCACTCAAGCTATCAGTACGTTCCGAAACCTGCCACACATTGCTCCGTTTCCACAGCACGTCTGACTCGCCCTCCCCCTTGTTTTCGGCGTGAACCCGTCATCACTACGCCAACAGATAAAGACAAGCCTGGCCACCCGGCAGCGGTTCCAAACGGGGCACGCGGAGGAGGAGCAGCAGCAGCTGTCGTTTCTGCAGAAGAACCTGCCCGCCGTGTTACAGCTGCTGGCGGAACATGGCTCTGATGCTGCTGGTAGTGGTGACGGCACGGAACCGGGCACACAGGTGAGTGAGTGAGCGCTTTTCGGCGTGTTTTAACAGCAGTGCGCGCTAGCGCCTAGGCAAGTTATAGAAACCCGTCCGCTTTTGAGGCGCCTCAAAAGTAGAACCTCCCCGCCGGGCTACAGCTGCTGGCGGAACATGGCTCGGATGCTGCTGGTGGTGACGGCACTGAACCCGGCACACAGGTGAGGGAGTGAGCTTTTCTTGGCGTGTTGGAGCAACAGTGCTCGCTTGCTAACTAGCTCAATAAGTGGAAGCAGTAATACTCGCTCCTTGGCGTGTTGGAGCAGCACTTTTTTACCCACTCATTCTCTCCCTTGTGCGCCCAAGCTCACCCTTCTCCTTCACCCTGTCGCTTCCCCTAGTGTCGACGCCTATCCATTCGCCACTCTGCCTCACAGGATCCCTTCCTATCCACCCCATCCCTCCCATACTTTCCAACCTGCCTCTTCGTCCCATCCCATTCCTCCCATCGTTCCCCCCCCCCTCTCTTCCTCCCGCCCTATTTCTCCCTTCCTCCAACCCTATCCCTTTCCTTCCCCCCATCTATTCCCCCAGTCTCCCTAATCCCTCCGCACCTCCCATGTCCCCGTATATGTCCCCAACCTCCCTTTCTTCCCCTCCCCCCCCTTCCCACACCGTCACCCCCTCCGCCCTCTCCCTCCCTTTCAGGTGATCTCTATCGACAAGTTCGAGCTGCTGGGTCTCTTCCTTCGGGTCAACCGACCCGGAGTCGCCTCCCTCCTCCTCTCGCAAGTCGCCCCTTTCTTTGCCGAAGCTGACGCTGCCATGCCTCCCGCGCCCGTACCTCTCTCCGTGGCGCAAGACTGGCTCGGCCCGAGGCTCTGCTGCACGTCCGACCACGGCCCGGACCTAAGGCCGCAGTCCCCCTCCCGCCCCGCCAAGGTCCCCGCGGATAGGGGCGGAGATACCGCCGCCTCCCCCACCAAAAGCGGAGATACGCCCATGGGGGAAGGGGGAGCAGTTGCGGGGAGCGGGGCAGGCGCAGGGCCGGAGGTTCAGGGATCGCCTAGAGGGGCCGCGGCCAATGGGGCGATGACAGGTGGCGTGCTGTCGCGGCGTGTGTGGGTGGCGGCAGGGATGACGACCGTTGATGGGGTTGCAAAGATGTCGGTGCTCAAGGGAGAGACGGAGGTGGACAGTAGCTGTGTGCGGGTGAGTTGCTCCTCTTTGGTTGGGAAAAACGAAGGGAAGTAACGAAGTAACGGGTGAATTAATGCCAACATGCTAAAGTAACCAAGTCCCCAGGTGTAGCTGGGGGATCCTCACCTCATGGTCCAATAGAAGTCCCCACACCCACCACCCCCCTCAATTTCCTCCCTCCCCCTCTTCCCCCCCCCTTCTCCCCCCCTCATCTTCCCTCCTTCCCTCCCAACCTTGTTCTCCTCAGCGCACCTTGAAACACCTTCCGCCGTTCGCCCTTTCCCCCTTCACCTCTCCGTCGTCTCGTCCTCCCCGCCCACGCCTTCGTTTCCTGCCGTGGCACTCCCCTCAAGTACACCTGCTTGCTCTCGCCCCTTACAGCACCCGCACAAAACCCTACTGTTTTCTCATCATCCCACATGATCCCCTGTTCCCGTTCCTCTCCTCCCTCCCCCCAGGTGGCGCACTGCCACGACAGTGTGATCGATGTGCTTGTTCCCCTCAAGTACGCCCTAATCCCTCCCCTTCATTCCCAAAGAAGTACGCCCACACATTTTCAATACCCCCCCTTTTTTCCTCGCCCCCCCTTCCGCTCCGCCCCCCTCCTCCCCAGGTGGCGCACTGTCACAACAGTGTGGTATACGTGCTCGCTCCCCTTGATGATCCACAAACCCTCCCTCCTCCTCTCCTGCCTTTCCCCCCGCCTCCTGTTCCGCTCCCCCCCCAGGTGGCGCACTGCCACGACAGTGTGATCTACGTGCTCGCTCCTCTCACATTACCACCTCTGCCTCTCCCCCCTTAACCACCTCCCTCCGCTGTGGCCCCCAGGTGGCGCACTGTCACGACAGTGTGATCTACGTGCTCGCTCCTCTCAAGTACGCCTCCGTTATTGGCTGCTCCGATTCCATTGTGGTGCTGGGCGCCGTGGGCAAGGTGAGAGGAAAGGATGGGAGTAGGGGCAAATGGTTGTTGCGTGGGCAAGGTGAGGAGGGTTGAGGGGTGAAGGTGAAAGGGAGGAGGGGTGTGTTGCGTGTTGCATACCGTCCTTTTGCCAACACCAGCGCTGTTGTTGGCTGCTCCGACTCTTTTGTGGTGCTGGGCGCTGTGGGCAAGGTGAGGGGGAGGAGGGTGAAGGAGGGGTGAAGGGAGAGAGAGGAATGGTGAATGGTAGAGGGAAAAGGAGTGAAGGGTAGAGAGAAGAGGGGTGAAAGGGAGGGAGGAGGCGTGAAGGGGAGAGAGAGGAGGGGTGAAGGGAAGAGAGACGAGGGGTGAATGGAAGAGAGACGAGGGGTGAATGGGAGAGGGAGAAGGAGTGAAGGGTAGGAGATGAGGGGTGACGGGGAGAGAGAGGAGGGGTGAGGGGGGGAGAGAGGAGGGGTGACGGGGAGAGAGAGGAGGGGTGACGGGGAGAGAGGAGGGGTGACGGGGAGAGAGAGAAGGGTTGAAGGGGAGAGAGAGAAGGGTTGAAGGGGAGAGAGAGGAGGGGCTTTCCCCCCTCCCCCCCTTCCCTCCACCCCAGGTGGTTCGAGTGCGAGCATGACGCTTTTGAAATTGCCCACGAGTGGAGGCGCGCATGACTCTTTTGAAATCGCCCCCACGAGTGGAGACGCGCATGACTCTTTTGAAATTGCCCACGAGTATGATGTGTACATGACGCGCATGATGCTGATGTGTACAGCTAGACGTGCCCCCCATCTCTCCACCCTTTTTCTTCCACCCCCCAACCCCCTCAACTCTCCCTCCCCCACCAGGTGGTGCGGGTGGAAGCCTGTGAGCGGCTCACCCTCATCGCCCCGTGTGCGCGCATCCGCATAGCCAACTGCCGCGAGTGCGTGTTCTACCTCGGCTGCAACTCCCGCCCCGTCATTCTCGGAGACAATCCCTCGCTGCAGATCGCCCCTTACAACACCTTCAACCCCTCCCTGCCTCCCTGCCTGCCTGCCTGCCTGCCTCCCTCCCTCCCTCCCTCCCTCCCTCCCTCCCTCCCTCCCTCCCTCCCTCCCTCCCTCCCTCCCTCCCTCCCTCCCTCCCTCCCTCCTTCCTTCCCTCCCTTTCCCCCCCTCCTCACTCCTTCCCTCTCTTCTCCAGGTGGTGCGGGTCGAAGCCTGTGAGCGATTAACCCTCATCGCCCCCTGCGCTCGCATCCGCATAGCCAACTGCCGCGAGTGCGTGTTCTACCTCGGCTGCAACTCCCGCCCCGTCATTCTCGGAGACAACCCCTCGCTGCAGATCGCCCCTTACAACACCTTCAACCCCTCCCTGCCTCCCTGCCTGCCTGCCTGCCTGCCTCCCTCCCTCCCTCCCTCCCTCCCTCCCTCCCTCCCTCCCTCCCTCCCTCCCTCCCTCCCTCCCTCCCTCCCTCCCTCCCTCCCTCCCTCCCTCCCTCACTCCCTCCCTCCCTCCCTCCCTCCCTCCCTCCCTCCCTCCTTCCTTCCCTCCCTTTCCCCCCCTCCTCACTCCTTCCCTCTCTTCTCCAGGTGGTGCGGGTCGAAGCCTGTGAGCGATTAACCCTCATCGCCCCCTGCGCTCGCATCCGCATAGCCAACTGCCGCGAGTGCGTGTTCTACCTCGGCTGCAACTCCCGCCCCGTCATTCTCGGAGACAACACCTCGCTGCAGATCGCCCCTTACAACACCTTCAACCCCTCCCTCCCTGCCTCCCTGCCTGCCTGCCTGCCTGCCTGCCTGCCTCCCTCCCTCCCTCCCTCCCTCCCTCCCTCCCTCCCTCCCTCCCTCCCTCCCTCCCTCCCTCCCTCCCTCCCTCCCTCCCTCCCTCCCTCCCTCCCTCCCTCCCTCCCTCCTTCCTTCCCTCCCTTTCCCCCCCTCCTCACTCCTTCCCTCTCTTCTCCAGGTGGTGCGGGTCGAAGCCTGTGAGCGATTAACCCTCATCGCCCCCTGCGCTCGCATCCGCATAGCCAACTGCCGCGAGTGCGTGTTCTACCTCGGCTGCAACTCCCGCCCCGTCATTCTCGGAGACAACCACTCGCTTCAGATCGCCCCTTACAACACCTTCTACCCCCGCCTCGATTACCACCTCGCAAAGGTCGGGGTGGACCCGGCTGTTAACAAATGGGACCTGCCGTTAGCGCTGGGATCGCTAGACGCTGCTGCTGCCGCTGGTGCTGCCGGTGCTGGCACTGCTGCTGGTGGCGTCAGTGGTGCTGGTGGTTCGGCTGGTGCGGGTGGTGGGGCGGGAGGAGCGGAAGGGGAGGGAGCGAAGGAGGGGGCGGCGGCGGCGGCGGCGCTTGATTCGGCGATTCTGATGCCTCCTGAGAAGTTTGTGCCGTTTGTGGTGAGTCTTGTAGCTTTCTCTTGTGTGCAATCTCCTGTTCTTCCTCCCATTCATCGCTTGTCGGCACTCTCTCTGTGCTCTTCATGCCGCATACGGCGATTCTGATGCCTCCTGAGAAGTTTGTGCCGTTTGTGGTGAGCTGCTTCCCTTGATTGCTCAAAGTGACTTGTGAGTCTTTCCCCCCTGTGTGCAGTCACCAACCGCTCGCCCTCCGTCCCCTCCTTGTCTGTTCAGCGATTTGTGGAATGCTACTCCGCTTTCTGAACATCAGGTGCCGTTTCAAACGCAGCAGGAGAGGCTGAACAGGATACTCGTGTCTGCACACCCTTGAAAATGAAAGCTCTCACACCCTCTCCGCCCTTCTCCCAACGCATCAGGTTCCGTTTCGGACGCAGCAGGAGCAGCCAGGCGGAGGAGGGGGTGCCAGTCCGCTGCTGCAGCAAGCCACGCGGGCCAACCCGTTTGCTCTCCCCAAGACGTATCTCATCGCGCTGCAGCACAAGGTGTGTGGCTGGGTGCCCTTTGTGTTTAGGTACTGGTACAGTACTTACTGCTGCAGCAGGCCACACGGGCCAACCCGTTTGCCCTGCCCAAGACGTACCTCATCGCTCTGCAGCACAAGGTGTGTTGTTGAGTCATTGCTCTTGCATAAGGACACGTCTCACCACTGCAGCAGGCCACACGGGCCAACCCGTTTGCTCTGCCCAAGACGTACCTCATTGCGCTGCAGCACAAGGTTCTCATGGCTGTTGAATACTCTTCAGCACAAGGTACATAACTCATCACCACAGCAGTCCGCTGCTGCAGCAGGCCACACGGGCTAACCCCTTTACTCTGCCCACAAGGTGCGTTACTCATTGCCCTCGAATGCCCTGCAGCCTGCAGCACAAGGTGCGTTACTCATTGCCCTCGAATGCCCTGCAGCCTGCAGCACAAGGTATGCCACTCTTTGCTCTTAAAGGCAGGGGGAGAGGGGCTTTTGATGAACCAATCACCTGTCTTTCTGTTTGCCTCACTTTGCTCCCCTCTGCACCCCTTTGCTCACCTCCTTTCCCATCCTTTCCCATGTGACAGATTAAGAGGGTGGAGAGTCTGAGGCAGACGCTCAAGACAGCGGTGCTGGACGATGGGGAAGATTCCAACGAAGCTTAATGACCATCATGTTTCCACATCTCTCTTTCCCAATCTCCCCCTTCCTTTGCTTCCATCCTGTGCTTGATAGACCAAGACGGTGGAGAGTCTGAGGCAGACGCTCAAGACAGCAGTGCTGGACGAGGGGCGGAAGAGCGCTCTGATCAGCCAAATGGTCCCTCTTTGCTCACCACTATACCACACGCACGCCCTCTCTCCTCTCTTCCACCAACCCCCCCACACATCCCCCCCCATCCCGTGCTCTCCAGACCAAGACGGTGGAGAGTCTGAGGCAGACGCTCAAGACAGCGGTGCTGGACGAGGGGCGGAAGAGGGAGCTCACGAACGTCATCCAGGCACACTTCAAGGAGTGGCTCCTCAGTCAGTGCCTCCTCCCTTGCATAATCTCTTAAATATTACTCAGGCCTCATTCCCTAAGAGTGCCTGACAAACGTCATCCAGGCACACTTCAAAGGGTGGCTCCTCAGTCAGTCCCTCTTTCCTGCATGTTTGCCTCCTGAGGTTTTACATTTTCTTCTGTAATTATGCCTCTCCTTTGAGAATGCCTCCTCCCTAGCAATGCCTCACGAACGTCACCCAGGCACACTTCAAGGAGTGGCTCCTCAGTTAATCGCTTAGTCGCTCCCTTCCTCCTTCCCTTACCTCCTTCCACCTTTTTTGTCATACCCATCCTGTTTACCTGCTTTATCTCAAATTTCAATTCCATTTGTGTACCGTTTTTCTTGGTTTCCCATCCGCGCTACACTCACACTTCATCCACACTACACTCCCATCATCGAGCCCGCTTTCCTCGACCGTTTTCCTCATCACCCCCCCCCACCCCCTCCCCACCACCCTCCACCCCGCACCTCCCACGCACCCCGTGCACACATATCTGGAGACATTTCAAAAGACAGATGTTGCATTCCAAGTCACCCTGCCTTTATCCCCCCTCCCCGCCTGACTCGCCCTGGCTGCTGCAGCATCGGGGAACATTCGGCAGGTGTACGATCTCGCACGCCTTGACAGGGTTTAGGGTTGCACCTGGGTCAGAGACAGCCTTATCAGTTGTAACAAATAACCAAATCGCCCTGCCCCTATCCCCCTCCCCGCCCGACTCGCCCTGGCCCTGCAGCATCGGGCAACATTCGGCAGGTGTACGATCTCGCACGCCTTGACAGGGACCCCTAGCACCTGGTCAGGGGGGACCCCTATCAGCAGCTTTTCGGAGGAGGCCCCTGTCTCGCCCATTCTCGGCATCCGTTCTTTAGCTTCAAAGCCCTTCAAGCGTGCGGCTTTTCGCTTCCACTTACAATCATCCATCTCTTATCATTGTCTCTCTCTCTCTCTCTCTCTCTCTCTCTCTCTCTCTCTCTCTCTCTCTCTCTCTCTCTCTCTCTCTCTCTCTCTCTCTCTCTCTCTCTCTCTCTCTCTCTCTCTCTCTCGGTCTCTATCCGTGTGCACCAACCAATCAAGCCCTTTCGATCGACAAAGTGCAATGCTAGAGAGTAGACCGTTGCTTGCATGTCCAAGCAGCCGTTCTTGCATGGCCACCAGCACAGCAACCAACTTGCATAATTACAGAGACCAGCTGTTTTGACAAGGATTTTGTACCTTGGGCGTGGATGGATGGATATGTAAGGGGCATGGAAAGGAATCTGGGCTGGGAGTAGCTACTACCAACTGAGCTGGTGCTTTATTTAGGGAGCCTTAGTTTGGGGCAAAGCTTCTCTTGTAAGGAGGGCTGAATGGTGAACAAAACTGATTGCGGTATGGGTGTGGTGGTTGACTTTGAGAGGATTAGGCATTTGATAAATCTGAAGGCCCTTGTGACCACTATGAGTCAACTGCAATTTATTGCTGTGATGTATTGGAGGAATCGATACATGGAATGTGAATTGATCCTGGTACACTGATTTGGCTGATCAGCAATATTCCATATAGGTTAGCATAAAGTGTGGATTGAGAGCAAATGACTTATTGATTGGAGTATTTGGAAGCAATTGTGCTATTACGTAGTGTGATGTACTCTTATATATCTATATATAATGCGGAGATGTGGGAGTAAGGTTTTGTGTAATGATTTGCCACACTACAGCGATTGGATGAGCGAATTTAGATATTGGCGACGCTTTTTCCCCGATTATGACGAGATGCCACGATGCGGGCTGATAACGAACTCTTCGCCAACGTTCATTCGATTCCACGTGGATCAGAATACCCTGAAGGTCACAAAATCGGTCTGCCTTATCGGGTTGGAGCTCACCGATTGGTTGACGGACCCAGTGTGCGAAATTCTGATTGAACGGCGCCACCTGTCGGGATTCTTGTGCTGCTCGATGCTGGGTTTCCCCGAACTCCTGGAAAATCCCACCAAGCGGTGTACCTGCAGCAGCGAGACCTCACATCCAGTTTTAGACTCTGAGGTTTGCTTTCCTCTCCGCAAGCAGCGATCTCCTTCCAGACCGGACTCAGCAGCCAGACTTCCTCTTCCAGTAACCAAACTACAGAGGAAAAATGGCCGCCGTCACCATGGCTGCTGTTGGCCTGGGTGCTCCCCTTGTTGCACCCAAGAACCTGTCCTCCAAGGCGTCTTTCTCCACCACCAAGGCGTCGTGCTTCGTGAAGCAGGTGTCTGCCAAGACCGTCTGCTCCGCGGAGAAGAAGGAGGAGAACGTTACCGAGCAGGCTGGCAAGATCGCCTCTGCCCTCGCCCTTGCTGCCATCGTCAGCACCGGTGCCTTGGCCGTTCCCGAGGTCGCACTCGCCGATGTCGCTGGCCTTACCCCCTGCAAGGACTCCAAGGCCTTCGCTAAGCGCCAGAAGAACTCCATCAAGAAGCTGAAGAACCGCCTCAAGCTCTACAAGGACGGCTCTGCTCCCGCTCTGGCTCTCAACGCCACCATTGAGAGGACCGAGCGCCGGTTCTCTTTCTACGGCAAGTCCGGCCTGCTGTGCGGCACCGACGGTCTTCCCCACCTGATCGTCGATGGTGACTTCAGGCACGCGGGCGAGTTCGTGTCCCCCGGCATCGTTTTCCTGTACATTGCTGGCTGGATCGGGTGGGTCGGCCGCTCTTACCTGATCAAGACCAAGGAGGGAGCCAAGCCTACCGAGAAGGAGATCATCATCGATGTTCCCCTCGCTCTGAGCCTGCTCGGCCGTGGTGCTACCTGGCCCGTGGCTGCCTGGTCCGAGTACAGGAAGGGTGACCTGATTGTGCCCGCTGACCAGATCACCGTGTCCCCCCGTTAAATGCAAGATAATATATTTTGAGTTTCATGTACAGCCCTTTTAGAAGGTCGGCTTGAGTGGAACAATTTTGTACGCTCCTACTTCAGATTAACACGATATTCAATAGCCACCTTTTGGAAGTGCCAACGATATTCTTGTCTAACCAAACTCGGCTGGTTCTGTCCAAACATCTGCTAGAACGAGTGGAGCTTCATGTCCCTTCTAGTTGGCTTGAGTGGAACAAACTGGTGTGCTCAATATTCAGATCAAACACGATATTCGATTGCCTCCTGTTGGAAGTGCCAACGATATTCTTCATGTTGAACCAAACACGGATGGTTCGATCCAAACATTACCGTACTAATCTGCTAGAAGGAGTGCAGCTTCATGTCCCTTCTAGTTGTCCTCCTTGATACTTGCGCAAGTTCGTTCAAAAGTCTTGCAAATATAGGGAATAACATACGGCCATCACGCTGTTGTTGTGTATTGTTGTGGCAGCGTCCTGAAATGAAACGAGGAAACTGAGACAACACCTGAGAGGGGGCTAACAATGCTGAAGCTTGACAATCATCAGGGTTCAAACACCATGCCACATCACATCAGCTTCCTTGCAGTTTGTGAAGAGACCACATCATCATCATCCCCCGTGAGCTCCGTTCCAGTTCCACCCCCATTGGTTATCCCTCCACCATTTTCGTGGTGTCTGCGCATTCTCTTACGGCTTGGTGTGCGCATGACTTCGCGACCGAATGTCTGCATCTGGTAATTGACAAACGCCTCCTTCACCTCGTCCTCCTGGAAAACAAGAAAAGGGAAGAGAAGCAATTAAACAATAAACAAGAACAGCGAAACCAACTTGCAAACAGCGACAGCAGGTAGGTTGTGCAATGTGAAAAAAGGACAATGAATGAGCTTACGAGGCGCTGATCTCTTGTCTTGATGTACACTCTAACGGTCAGGTCCTTGTAATTCTGTGGCATCATTGTACTAATCTGATTGCATGAGATGGGAAACTTGTACGGGCGTTCCTGAGTATGCATTTGCACAATACAATAACAAGGTAGGCATAGCAGAAAAATATGGGCATGAATGGTAGACAGGAGTGCTTGGTGTATGAGACCTGAATGAACACATGAAGGGAATTCAAGAGTTCACATGTGCTTGGAAAGGAAGGGCCAGTGCGATGCAAGCATGTGGGACACGTGTATGTATGACATGATGGATGCCAGACATGTGCGTGTGTGCGTGATGTGTAACGTCAGCGTGACATCACAGTGGTTATGGTCTCATGCATGTGCATGTGGACGACATGACATCATGACATGCCTGAAACCATAGCTCAGACAACTCACATCGAAGAAGTGGGCCCTGAAGACCAAGTACACCCCATGGGTGCATCACAGGAGAAATTCACACCCCATGCAGTCGTTGTAGCAACAAGATTATTGAAGCCATGTGGTGTGGTGGATCACACGAGTCCGGCACGCGAAATGATTATAGCAACACCCCCCGTGGTGGTAGTTGTAGCAAAACGGCCATCATTCCAATGTGGTCATTGTAGCAGCGTGGTTGTTGTAGCCATGGTTTGTTTGCACACATGACGTAAAACAGGTGGGGGTGGATGGGAGAGAAAGGGAAGACGTGAATGGATGAGATAGGGCAGAGTAGTATGGCACTCAGTTTTTGAGAGGGTTGCCCAGAGTTGATACCACAATTCAACTATTGAGCCAACTTTTGGGTGTGTACTTAAAATATGCCCAAAGTTGATACCACTACTCAATTCTTGATGTTTATTGCTGTGACTCACTTGTCAAGAGGGTTGTTTATGTCCTGCCCATAGTCGATCTTGATATTGTCCACAATCACTTGGTCACCATGCTCCCTCAGGTATGACCCTGTTCCCTGCAACAATTGCATGGCAAACAGGTATATGGGGATATGGGGATATGGGGATATGGGTATATGGGTATATGGGGATATGGGGATATGGGTATATGGGTATATGGGTATATGGGTGTATGGGTGTATGGGTATATGGGTGTATGGGTGTATGGTATGGTGAAAAAGCTGGCTACCATCACTTGATCGCCATGCTCCCTCACTCACTCACCTCATACACACACACTCACATGCCTGAGCAGCTCATTCACTGAAAGCTTCTTGAAGTGGTGCACCGCATCGAGCTGGCCCATTGCACATGCAGTCACCACAACCATTCCTCTCTACATGCCCTCCCACACTCACATGCCGCAGCAGTTCATCCACTGTGAGCTTCCTGAAGTGCTGCAGCGCATCCACTGGCACCACCACAAACTCACAGGCCTAGTACTCTCTGCACTCACACATTCACACGCACACAGTGTGCGGAACACACACTAACCCGTGCCCAAACACACTCACATGCCGCAGCAGCTCGGCCACTGTGAGCTTCCTGAAGTGCGGCAGCGCTTCCACCGGCACCACAAACTCGTTTATGTACTGCCGGCCGGGGGGGGTGGAGAGGAGAATGCGGGGGGGAGGAAGAGAGGTAAGGTGGGAGAAGACAGAATGCAAGGCGCAGCTTCTGCACCTCGGCCACTGTGAGCTGCTTGAAGTGGTGAAGAGCGTCCACCGGCACCACAAACTCGTTCATGTACTGGGGGGGTTGGTGGGGTGGGGGGGGGGGAGTTTGAGGGATGGAGGGGAAGAGGGAAGGAGGGTAAGACGCGAGAAGACAGAGTGGAAGGAGCAGCTCGGCCACTGTGAGCTGCTTGAAGTGGTGCAGAGTGGTGCAGAGCGTCCACCGGCACCATGTACTGCCGGGCCGGGGGGAGGGGTGCGGGGAGGAGAGATGGGGGAAGTGGGTGTTAAGAGAAGAAAAAAAGAGTGCTCAGAGTGGTGCAGAGTGGTGCAGAGAATCCACCAGCACCACAACCTTGCATGCAACCCCCCTCGCATGCACCCCTCGCATGCACCCCTCGCATGCACCCCTCGCATGCACCCCTCGCATGCACCCCTCGCATGTCCGTTTCATACTTTAAATCGCATACCGTCTGGTCCTGAAACCCACCTGGTACAGCTGCCGTCTCTCAATCTGCTTCAAAATCTCCTGCGATTTCTTCAAGCTGGGGTTTCGAGACCGCACAATGTCCCTCAGAATCGTATCGTCCAGCTCGCAGAATCTGTCGAGATCTTTAGATTCCGCAATTTCCCCGAATCGGAACTTGTGGTTGGCGTGGATGAGCGCCTCTAGCACCATGTGCTCCACGGCCTTGACTGTCTTGTGCGTGTACACGTTTTGATACATCTTGGTCCGCTGTAAAAACATATCATTCACCGTCCCCACTGTTGGTTGGGGAGGGGGGAGGGGGGGGGAAGGGGGAGGGCGGGAAGGGGGAGGGGGGGGAAGGGGCCGGGGGAAGGAGGGGAGTGGGGAGGAGTGAAGAGGAGGGAGGGGACAGAGGGGAGGAGGGAGGAGGGAGGCAGGAGGATGGAGGTGGGAGGTGAGGGGAGAAGAAGAACACGTGGTTGGCGTGGGTGATGGGCTCGAGGATCATGGCTTCGACTGCCTTGACTGTCTTGTGCGATCAGAGTCCCTCCCAACGCATCTTGACTGTCTTGTGCATGTACACGTTGCGATACATGTCAGCCCGCAGCCAAACAGGTTGTTCACTGTGCCCACTGCCAGGGGGAGAGGGGAGGGGGAGAGCGAGGGGAGGGGAAGGCAGAAAGCAGCTCTTTGAGGAGCATTGAGGGGCCAATTGCGTCTCGAACCGCAACCAATACATCTCATTCACCGTCTCCACTGCCCCGGGGGGGCGGGGGGGGGGGGGGGGGGGGGGGAGGGGGGGTGGCGATGATGAAGACAAAGGAAGGAGGAAGTCGAGACTGAGAGAGGAAAGAATGGTGATCAGTGGTTGGTAGTAGAGGAGAAACACCGGAGCACGAAGCGCACCTTTTTACAAAAGAGGGTAAGAGAGGCGAAAAGGGGGCAAGAGGATACGAGAGGAGCAAGAGAGGGCAAGAGAGGAGCAAGAAAGGATAAACTAGGGCCTCACTCACACTCGCTGTACTTGAAGCAGATCTCGTCGTCTATCACCTTCAGCCAAGGGCGGGAAGGGAGGGGGGGAGGGAAAGAGGGGTCAGGGAAGGGAGGAAGGGCAAGAGAGGGCCTCACTCACACTCGCTGTACTTGAAGCAGATCTCGTCGTCTTTGACTTGCAGCAACTGGATTATTCTGTGAAGAAAAACAGTCGGGCAACAGGGGGGACGAGCGATGGGGGCAGGGAGAAGGTTCAAGAGAAAGGATCTCACATCGCTTGGTAGTATCATCTGTACTATCATCTGTACTATCATCTGTACTATCATCTGTACTATCATCTGTACTATCATCTGTACTATCATCTGTACTATCATCTGTACTATCATCTGTACTATCATCTGTACTATCATCTGTACTATCATCTGCACTATCATCTGCACTATCATCTGTACTATCATCTGTACTATCATCTGTGCTATCATCTGTACTATCATCTGTACTATCATCTGTACTATCATCTGTACTATCATCTGTACTATCATCTGTACTATCATCTGTACTATCATCTGTACTATCATCTGTACTATCATCTGTACTATCATCTGCACTATCATCTGTACTATCACCTGTACTATCATCTGTACTATCACCTGTACTATCACCTGCACTATCACCTGCACTATCATCTATACTACTCTCACATCCCATGATAACAAGGTTGTTTTAAGACGTCTCAGAACAAACTTGTTATCACGTGGCTCTCAACGCCCTCACCCTCTCACGTCTCATCCTTCCTTTTACTCACTCACCCTCTCAACTCCCCATCCTCATCCCTCATCCCCACCTCCCCGTCCTCACCTCTCGTGGTCGAAGCACGACTTGATGTTGCAGAAGTAGCTGTCACGAGCCAGATGGTGCGACAAATGGTGGCACTAGAGACTGCACCACGCTCTTCCTTATGCTCGCCCTCCTCACCTCAACTTCCCCACCACACCCTCCTCACCTCTTGTGATCGAAGCACGAGTTGACGTTGCAGAAGTAGCTGTCACGAGCCAGATAGTCAAACCTGCAGGCCACAGTGCGCGCGAGGAAATCCGGACCCCACACCACACAACACACACAGTGAGAGAAGCTTTTGAACCAACAAGATGAAGGTAAACGGAATGCACTGAGGAAGGGCCAGACAGCACGCACACTCACTTGTCCACGTCTATTCCCGTGCGTGCATTGGCTAGAATGTCCCATAGAAACTCCCTGTAAACTACTAAGGCCAAACGCAATGCACTGATGAAGGTCTGAAGAGGACACGGAGTTACTCACTTGTCCACGTCTATTCCCGTGCGTGCATTGGCCACAATGTCCCATAGAAACTCCTTCCCTGTGTAGTCCTGCACTCATTACAAGCACACAGGGGAGGAGAGGAGGGATACTGTCTGTCAGGCGCCTCACAGCGCGTTGGCTACAATGTCCCATAGAAACTCCTTCCCTGTGTAGTCCTGCACTCATTACAAGCACACAGGGGAGGAGAGGAGGGATACTGTCTGTCAGGCGCCTCACAGCGCGTTGGCTACAATGTCCCACAGAAACTCCTTCCCTGTGTAGTCCTGCACTCATTACAAGCACACAGGGGAGGAGAGGAGGGATACTGTCTGTCAGGCGCCTCACAGCGCGTTGGCTACAATGTCCCATAGAAACTCCTTCCCTGTGTAGTCCTGCACTCATTACAAGCACACAGGGGAGGAGAGGAGGGATACTGTCTGTCAGGCGCCTCACAGCGCGTTGGCTACAATGTCCCATAGAAACTCCTTCCCTGTGTAGTCCTGCACTCATGCAATCCACATGCGAACGGAAGGAGGGAGACATTCAGGAGCCTAGTTAGCAACTCGTTGGCCACACCACAGTATCCTGTCTCGTAGGACAATGAGGCTCCTTCCCACCACAGTCCCACTACACACGAGCACGCAGACGCACACACACACGCACACACACGCGCCGCACACGCACACACGCGCGCGCGCACATACACGCGCACACACACGCGCACACGCACACACACGCGCACTCGCACACCCACGCGCACGCGCACACACACACACACGCGCACACGCACACACGCGCGCGCGCACACACACGCGCACACACAAAAGGGCGCAGTGCTTTCTTACACTACTAGCTGGCGCCATGCCTCCCAGCAACGCAACTTCTTCCCACTGTACTGCTGCAAATACCTCGAGCAGGAGATAATAAAATTAAGGCCTTCAGGCTGAATAATCGCTTGCCATAGTGCTCCTTACCACAGAAATTCATTCGCCTGGTAGTGATGCAAACACTCCAGCAAAAGCCTACCCATCCTTACCACCCATCCTCCACCCCCACCTCCACACCATTTACCTACCCTTCTCCCCCTCTTTGACTTGTCTGGTAGAATGAGACTCTGAGGGGGTGAAAGAGGGGGGCGGCACAGAGAGAGGGACAGCAAGACAGAACTGGGGGGTGAGGGTAAGAAAATACAAAAGAGGTTGATGGGTAGGCGCGGACTGAATGAGCAGAAAGAGGGATGAAAACGATGTGGACGAATGTCAGCAGTGAGACACATGACAATATGTGAGACATGAATGTCACCCATGGTCCATGGATGTTTTCTATTCGAAACTAGATTGAATTTTTCCTCGATTTTTTAGGCGCCTCAAAAATCATGACTCGACTCCGTGGAAGAATGTTGGCAATGAGAAACGGGATATGATCATATGAGATATTTAACACCTCTAAATCGCATTAATTTTAGATAATCATGCAAATCAGAGGTGCTGATGGAGGTCACCTCTTCAATGCTCCCTCATCCATCCTTTCATCCTCATGCTGCTACCCTCATTCTCTCACCCTCATGCCCCCTATCTCACCTTAATGGTGGCAACAATATCAGGGTCAATTTCAATGTTGTTGTTGTTGCCAGGTGTATTCTCAGGGAATGCATGCCCACTCCTCTACCTCCATCCTCTCACCTTTATTACTCTCTCCCCTTCAATGCTCTCTCACGTGGATAGTGGCAACAGTATCAGGGTCAATGTCAATGTTGTTGTTTTCAATCACTCGCTCCACCACCTCCACTGACCGCCTCTCATGTACCTCCTCCCTCTCCCTTTCAGTGCTATCTCACCCTCATGCTCTCACTCTCACCTGGATAGTGGCAACAGTATCTCGGTCAATGTCAATGTTGTTGTTGTCAACCATTCGCTCCACCAGATCCACTGACCGTTTCTCATGGTGCCTGATAGCTCGAGTGGTGCATGGGAGGGAGGTTGGGATAGGGTTAGTGTACGGGTAGGGGCACGGATGGAATACGGGTAGGTAAGTGAGTGCTCGTGCAGAGACAGGGGTCGACGTTTTAGTTGTTGGTTTCAACCATTCGCTCCACCAGATCCACTGACCGTTTCTCATGGTGCCTGAAACACACAGATGCCACGACACAAGCACGTGGTAGCGATCTGTGGTGGGGGATGCGTGCAGGGGTACATAGGGTTCGGTGAGTGAGTGCTCGTTGCTCGTGCAGGGAAACGGGTCAATGCCAATGATGTTGTTACCAACCACTCGATCCACCAGCTCTGCTGACCGCCTCTCGTGATGCCTGAGATAAATGATTCCACATCGTTCCATGCGGTTCCGAGGTGTTTGAAAAGCACAATAGATGTCTATCGAGATGCAAATGTGTTTACATAGTGCCCTTGCAAGTGGAATCATGCAGGTAAAATCAACTCTGCAGCACGCACATACCAGTCGGATCCAGGGCAGAAGTGGGAGAAGATGGCGTTATCGAGCATGTGGCTGAAGCACCCATGCCCCATGTCATGGCACAGCCCGGCCAGAGTAACCGCCATGACGTCATCATCATTGATTTCCAGCTCGGGCTGCTGCCGCCTCAGCGATTCCACCACCTGATTGGCCAGATGGGAGGTCCCTATGGAATGTTCTAGCCGCGTGTGATTGGCTGATGGGTACACGTAGTGGCAGACGCCTAGCTGGCGGATGTACCTTAGCCGCTGAAACTCGCACGTGTCAATGATGCTTAGGCTGGTCTGTGGATGGGATTGAGGGAGGGTTGAAACGGGTAAAGGGGGATGGAGAGGAATGGAGAGAGATGGAGAGGAGTGAGCAGGGGTGAAATTGGACGGGAGAAGGGAAAACTGTTTTGGTGAACGGCAGGAAGGAACGAGACTGGACCAAAAACCGTTAACGGCTACAGGTATCGTCCCTTGTCAACGGCATTGTGACCATGAATAGTGCGAAATTCACAACTGAGTGATGTGACAACACAAAGCCCAGTCCCCATCGTTGGCGCTGACTCCTGCATTTTGTGAGCTTAAATGATTCCTCTCCCTGAATTTCCATACTTTCTTCCCGGTTGCAAGTATCGTACCTTGTCAACGGTAACGTGGCCATAAACGGTGACAACTGAGTCGACTCAAACGAAAAAACTGTTCCACGTCATTGGCGCTGAATCACTTACCTCGCCAACCAGGCGAAATTCCACCGTTCAAGTCGACTCAGCAGCATTATCGTACCCGTCGACCGTTATATGGTCGTGAATGGGATCGTTAAACAGCTTCGAGCCATTCTCTAAACAAGAGTTTTTCCGTACCTTGTCGACAGTTATGTGGCCGTGAATGGGATCGTTAAACAGCTTCGACCCGTTCCCGTGAATATGACTCATCGCTCCGGTGTTGGACGGGACAGCACTTTTGTGAAGGATCGAATGGAAACCCACGAGCTAGGCGATATCGTGAATCCTAAAACTGAATGTTCTCGCGACGGTACTCTGGTTCACGAATTAACGATCATATCGAGAAGCAGCGTGAAGGATTTATTGAAAACCCACGAGAGAAACGCTATCCTAAAACGTAGCTTGATTCAGGTTCGAGGTTTAAAACATAACCAATTTCGCTACTGAATGTCCTCGCAACGCTATTCTGGTTGAAGGATCAACGGTCATATCAAGAAAGGCCTCGAGAATAAACCAGGGAGCTTAGCCAGCCATGCACCAACAACAGAAGGCTTGGCTTGCAAATACTCACTGGTGAAGCGCCTGTGTGTGTTTGCGGAGTTCCCAAGAGAGCGATGGTGAGGTGATACATGCATGGCGGCGTGGTATATCTATCCAGAGCGTGACCCCAGAAGTTCGGATAACCACCGCTCTGAAACGTAGGATAACGTACTCCGACACAGAATACCGTGTACAACCTACGGACTTTGGCACCATGGCTTCGTGCGGGGGGGAAAGCGAAACCACGCACTCATGCATGCAAGACGATTTTCGGTAGAACGTGAAGTGTTACATGCACTACAGTGATACGCGCAAGGTCGAACAAACAATCTCTCAGCTGTATTGAAAATGAGGACGAATCAACACACTAGGGAATACGGTAGCAGTGACAAGAATTTGAAGCACAAACGTAGCGCTATGAAATAGTGGTGTACAACACACACCTTGCTGGCATCTCCACTAACATATTACAGCATTATTTTGTCCACATTTGGTTTCTACATACCACTTCTGTACAGTGTCAGCACTGTGTCAGCTGCACTACTGTGCAGCACTCGCTTGATAGTCATAATTCTCCTTATCTTGGCTTCTCTCCCACACCTTTTGCAGCGGCACTGTGTCAGCAGCACCACCCACACCACTCCCACTGCCACCACCACCACCACCACCACCACTACCAGCACCACCAGACAGAGTCGCTACCGGTGTTGCTCCCATCGCAGGTACATCCGGGGGAGGGTTCATCTCCAGGAGGGTGACGAGCTCAGCAGTGGTCTTGAGCGCATGGGAGAAGCGCCAGAGCGTGTTGAACAGAGCCACCACCTCATTGCGCTGCAGACTCAACTGCTCCGCTCCATGCCCCTGCACATACCCATGTTCTTTGCCACCATTGCCATTCCCATTGCCATTACCGTTGCCACCGTTGCCATTCCCGTGACCGTTGCCGTCAACAGAGAAGAGGATCTTGAGGGCCGTGGCGAGGCCAAGAATCTCCAGCTTACCCCACAGGCGGCAGCGCTCGCACCCCACACAGTCCATGATAAGGCTGCGGTGGGAAGGGGTGGGGAGTGGTAGAGAGCAATAGAGAGTGGTTGAGAAGAGGATCTTAAGAACTGTGGCGAGCCCGAGAATCTCCAGCTTGCCCCACAGGCAGCAGCGCTCACACCCAACACAGTCCATGATCAGGCTGGGGTAGTGGGAAGAGGTGGAGAGAAATGGAGAGTGGTGGGAACAGCTTGCCCCACAGGCGGCCGCTCCTGCACCCTACACAGCCCATTCAACACGCACCTGATATTCCCTGAAGTGCCCCTGCAGCGTCTGCTTGAGCTGAGGCCCCTCATCCCCTCGCCACATCCTCGCCTCGTCAAACGGCAACGGGCAAGCCGCCTGCAGCCAGTCACTCTGCACCATGCCACCACCTGATGCCTCTCAAACACACCCACCTTATATTTCTGAAGTGCCCCTGCAGCGTCTGCTTGAGCTGAGGCCCTTCATCCCCTCGCCACATCCTCGCCTCGTCAAACGGCAGAGGGCAAGCCGCCTGCAGCCTCTGATTTCGCACCACCTGCTGCACCAGCGCTGCCGTCTGTGTATCCTCTAAAGGGTTCCCTGTGTTGTACGACGCCCGTGACAAGAAATCCGCTGCCTGTTCTCAGCGCGAGAAGGGATAAAGGGTAAGTAAGTAGTGTGTTACAAAAATGAATAGTGCTAAATAGAGAGTATTTACCAATAGGTTGTGCTGCAGCAATGTTGCCAGATACACAGATGAGAAGCGCGCTTGTTTCCAATAATATGTCATTTACGGGGAAATGTCCAGCAAATATTGAGAATCGGCTCAAACAGACGCAAAGAGTGCGCTCACCTTGGTGGCAGCTCGCAGCACAAAGAGAAATGTGAAGTAGAGGTTGGCCAGGCGCTCGTTTACCAGACAACAGTCAGTAAATGCCAATGCTAGAGTGCGCTCACCTTGGTGGCAGCTCGCAGCACAAAGAGAAATGTGAAGTAGAGGTTGGCGAGGCGCTCAGGGAACTTGGCCACGCGGTGATGGAAGATGGTGATGTTGGGGCCCCACTGGTGAATGGAGGGGCAGGGGAGAGGGGAGAGGGGAAAGGAGGGGAGAGGGGAGAGGGGAGAGGGGAGAGGGGAGTGGGGAGAGGGGAGAGGGGAGAGGGGAGTGGGGAGAGGGGAGAGGGGAGAGAGCAGGGAGAGGGGAATGAGGAGGAGAGCTGGAAGGGACCTTGGAGACGCGGTGGTGGAAGATGGTGATGTTGGGGCCCCACTGTATGGTGCGGGAGAGAGGGGAAACACGAGTGAGGGAGACGGGGAAATGGAAGGTGGTGATGTTGGGGCCCCACTGGCGTATGATGGGAGAAGGGAGGAAGTGGGGGGGAAACGGGGTTGGGAATAGGAACGGGAGCAGGGGAAGGGGAATGAGACAGAGAGCAAAAAAGGGATCTTGGCGACATCTCAGCAAGTAGGACCGGTGGTAAGATGTTCTGCTCGGTCAACATCTCACCACACCCCGTTGCCAAATCCCATTCTTCCCAGGGATGATTAGACTCTACCAAAGGACAAGTCCCAACCTTCGACCTCACCAACTCCCCTTCGCCTTCTCACCTGCCTGGCTGCAGCATCCCATATTTGTGACGCAGGCACGTGCACTGATATCGCCTGGTGCAGCCCGGAGATCAGTCGGTACAGCACCCGCCTCTCACTGCACTCGTCTTTGGTGTGTCTATTCTATATGGACCCACCGCTCTACTTGAAACCCTCACCTGTCCAGCTGAAGAGTCCCAGATCTGGGAAAAGCAGCCACGTGCACTGATATCGCCTGGTGCAGCCCGGAGATAAGCCGGTACAGCACCCGCCTCTCCGTGCACTCATCCCTTGTGGGTCGACTCTACATGGTCCGTTCTATGCCACGCCCCTAGCCCCCTCACCTGTCCTGCTGCCGAGTCCCATATTTGTGAAGCAGCCACGTGCACTGATATAGCCTGGTGCAGCCCGGACATAAGCCGATAAAGCACCCGCCTCTCCGTGCATTCATCCTTCGTCCCGTCCTGGAAGCAGCTCTCCTGGTAGATGGCCTGCCAGATGCGCCGCGCTGAATCGCCCCCGTACCCCGTGTAGCGCTCTGGGTTCAGGGCTAGGTTCACGTACACTTGGGAGGCTGAGGGAGCGTCGGTGGGGAGGGGGTATAGGGGAGACAGTGGGGACGGAAGAGCAGCCTTGGTACCGTCCTGGAAGCAGCTCTCCTGCCAGATGCGGCGAGCCGAGTCGCCCCCATAGCCGGTATACCTTTCAGGATTCAGGGCTAGGTTCACATACACCTGGGAGGCTGTGCGGTGGGGGGAGAGAGGAGGGCGGATACGAGGTGTACACACAGCAGCAGTCCTGGAAGCAGCTCTCCTGGTACATGGCCTGCCAGATGCGCCGCGCTGAGTCCCCCCCATAGCCCGTGTAGCGTTCCGGGTTCAGGGCTAGGTTCACGTAGACCTGGGAGGCTGTGAGGTGGGGGGAGAGAGGAGGGAGGATACGAGGTTTACACACAGCAGCCGTCCTGGAAGCAGCTCTCCTGGTACATGGCCTGCCATATGCGCCGCGCCGAGTCCCCCCCATAGCCTGTATAGCGCTCTGGATTGAGAGCCAGATTCACGTACACCTGGGAGGCTGTGAGGTGGGGGGAGAGCGGAGGGCGGATACGAGGTGTACACACAGCAGCCGTCCTGGAAGCAGCTCTCCTGGTACATGGCCTGCCAGATGCTGCGCGCTGAGTCGCCCCCGTACCCCGTGTAGCGCTCTGGATTCAAGGCCAGGTTGACATACACTTGGGAGGCTGAGGGAGCGTCGGTGGGGAGGGGGTATAGGGGAGAGAGTGGGGAAGGAAGAGCAGCCTTGGTGCCGTCCTGGAAGCAGCTCTCCTGCCAGATGCGGCGAGCCGAGTCGCCCCCATAGCCGGTATACCTTTCAGGATTCAGGGCTAGGTTCACGTACACCTGGGAGGCTGTGAGGTGGGGGGAGAGGGGAGGGAGGATACGAGGTTCACACACAGCAGACGCCCTGGAAGCAGCTCTCCTGGTAGATGGCCTGCCATATGCGCCGCGCTGAGTCCCCTCCATAGCCGGTATACCTTTCGGGATTGAGTTCAAGATTCACATACACCTGGGAGGCTGTGAGAAGAGGGGAGGGGTGGGGTGTGGGGGGAGGGACGAAGTGCATGAGAAGCAGCTCTCCTGGTAGATGGCCTGCCAGATGCGCCCCCGTACCCTGTGTACCGTTCCGGGTTCAGGGCTAAGTTGACATACACCTGGGAGGCTGTGTGTGTGGCAGGTAAGGCAGAGGGATGCGGGGAAAGGAGGAAAATGTGAGAGGAGGGCTTTTGGTCGAGCCGTCCTGGAAGCAGCTCTCCTGGTAGATGGCCTGCCAGACGCACCATACCTGCCCTGCCTCACTCTCATCATCAGCCGCCCAGTATTATCTGCCTCCACGATGAACGGTGGAGCAATCACCATCCACCCAGGGCTTTTGAGGCGCCTCAAAAATCGTCTCCACGATCAATGGTGTAGCAATCCCCCATCCACCCAGGGGTAAGACGTGTTCTGGTAACTCAATTTCCGTACCCAATCCGTTTCACTGTACCTGTGTCACTCTCGTCATCGGATGTCCATGTGTTATCTGCCTCCACCCACGCCTGAAATGCACCGGGGCACCCCCAAAACTGTAACGCCCTTGTACCATTATATCTGTATCATATCATATCTGCTCACCTGTATCGCTCTCGTCATCAGACGTCCACGGGTTATCCACCTCAACCCACGCCTGAACCACTCTGTAGTGACTGCATCCCATCACACTCACCATCATGCCTACATGTTTCACCATACCTGTGTCACTCTCATCATCAGACGTCCACGGGTTATCCGCCTCAACCCACGCCTGAAACGCACCGGACCACCCCAGCAATTGCAACACCCTTGTACCATTATATCTGTTTCATATTACATCATATCTGCTCACCTGTGTCACTCTCATCATCGGACGTCCACGGGTTATCCGCCTCCACCCACGCCTGGAACGCGCTCCGATCCACCGTTCGATCCACCGACCCCGCCGCTGACTCAGCCGATGCTGACTCATCCGCACTCGGGTCCAGGTCAGCGTCGCGTGGCTCGTCCACGTCAGCAGGGAGCAGCGAGGGTGCGGGCGGGGAGGGGCAGCGGAGGGCGGGGGGGACCTCGTCGTCCTTGCACTCCCCCACAGAACAGTCCCTTGAGTGGCACATGCCATCGTCTGGCCAGAAGGGACAGTTGCACCACAGACGAACCTGATGGGGAGAGACAGGATTGGGTGGAATGGGGTGGAGTGCGGTGGGGCTGGGTGGTAAGTGGTAGGGACCACATGGTCCTTGCACTCTCCCACAGAGCAATCCCTGGAGTGGCACATGCCGTCGTCCGGCCAGAAGGGACAGTCACACCACAGCCGGACCTGAGAGAGGGGGGTGGGATGGGATGGGGTGGGGTACAGTGCGGTATGATGGGGTAACGGGGCAGGGACTTCGTCGTCCTTGCACTCCCCTATAGAGCAATCCCTGGAGTGGCACATGCCGTCATCGGGCCAGAAGGGACAGTCACACCACAGACGAACCTGAGTTCATCCACTGTCTGCTACTCATGTCGTGTGCTCAGCAAACCATCTGGAACCGCCACGTACCTTACAGCACCGCATTGAACCGACCTTGAAGTAATTGAAGAAGGTGGTGTTGACGAGCTGGGTCAGCAGCGGCTGTAGCACGTGCGAGTTGAATTCATCCACTGCATGCTACCCCACGTGCTCTGTAACCCCTCTAGAACTACTGCGCACCTTGCAGTACCGAACTGAACCGAGGTGAGTTTTACCGACCTTAAAGTACTTGAAGAAGGTGGTGTTGACGAGCTGGGTCAGCAGGGGCTGTAACACGTGCGAGTTCAGATCGTCCACTGTCTCGTACTCGCAGCAGCAGTCGTCCACCACGCCTGACAACCGCTTCACCTGCATGTGACACGTGGCAGAAACAGGTGACACGTGGCAGCAGAAAAGTTGGGTTGGGTTCATCCACTGTCTCGTACTCGCAGCAGCAGTCGTCCACCATGCCTGGCAGCCGCTTCACCTGCGAGTGACACGTGGCAGCAGATAAGTTGCAAAAAGGTACAGTTACCGAGGCAAGGCAAAGACGCGGCTGTTGGTGCAGAGGTTAACAGCAGGGGAAGGCATGCCATCGCAAAATACCATGGATGTGGAGTTAGGCAGTAAAACGCAAATCAGAAACTTGATGAGCATAAAGAGCTTGACGTGCGTACCTGACACGCGAGGTGCAAATCTGACACGTAACGTACGTACCTGACACGTAACGTACGTACCTGACACGTAACGTACGTACCTGACACGTGCAACCAGAATCCGGTTGAGATGTAACGGAAACTGATGACGCCGACGGTTTCCTCGAGATTGCCGCCGCCTCCACAGGCTGTGGAGAATCTCCGGTTGCTGGAACCTCCTCAGCAAGCTTCACGCCCCATTGTCGCAACACCTGGTTACAAAACTCGCTGCTTTTCGCAGCAACGGCCGTGACATATTCCGGTCGCGATACTGCCACCGCTACAGCCACGACAGCGACTGTCGCGGCCAGAGCTAACCAAAAAAACTTTCCTGATCCTTGATGCGTTTTCTTAGCCCTTTTTTTAGCGGTGCCATTTTGCTGGTGCTGTCCGTGAGCCGGCTCGCCGTTCGCCGGCGCCATGACCGAGCGGCGCGTGATGTCTTTGCTTACTCCTTATGCACGAGATCTAGAAAACGTATGCTTCACAAAATGGGAGTTTGTTCCTCGCTGAAAGACGTTATTTGTACGGAGACACGTGTTCAGGCAAGTCGATTCTGAAGACAAGTTGCAAAGCGTGACTGTGAAAAACTAGCGACTTCACGTTGCGTTGCCTCGATTTCCCGTGACCAGCACGCTAGTAACTTCGACGTCTAACGAGCTAAGACGAGCGTAACTTCATCGTCAGAACCAAAGCAATGCTTGACATATCTGATAACGATCTAGCAGCAGCTAGCTCAGAAAATATCATAACGGATTTGAGATGTGGAGATATCAATGCTGAACAAACAAGGCTGTGGGAAACCGGCTAGTCCTGATTTCAGACGGGTAAATAATGGTTTAGAACGGTGAGAAGAGATAACCGTTTTGAAGACCACAGCATCGTGCTCAACCGTATCTACCAGTCTGACAGTGAACTCGTCTGGCACTCCGTCAAGGCGTGTATCGAAAGAACCGTTCCCGACTGTAGGTTATCGTACTACATCGTTTCAACCGAACACAAAGGTATGCCTGGTTCCACGCCCTCATCCGACGATCCAGATTCTTCCCAGGGCTGGTCGCCGTGTCGTGCGTGACCGCCTGGAAGATCGCGTTCCCGCTCGTGCTTCTGGAAGCAGTGGACGGGTGAAACGTGTTCCGATCCGACCAATCAGCCTCGTTGTAGCCCCGTTAGACAGGCGAGAGAGCATGCTGTGCTGGCGCAGACTTGTACTTCCTCCGTCGCAGTTGCCTGTAACGAAAAGCAGAATATATACTTTCATGTGAGTTACATTTTACCTGTACCGTCTACACTTTACATCCTGTTTTGCGGAATTCCACATCTGCCTTCCAGATCCATATTCTCCAAATTGTGCTCCTTTCGCAAGGCGAGCTTCGCAGCCGATTCGCCAGCACGAACGAGGCTGGACGAGGAACAACAGCGGGTATTTGCGAGAGTCGTCAACCATCAAACGGCACTTGCGGTACGTGGAGAAGGCTTCGTCGCACCGCCAAGTCAAGCAGGTTCGAGCCGCATGTCCGAACTTTGCTTCATAATCAACTTTGCCACATTCTGCACTGCCGTTTCTCCACTTCGTCATTCTCTCCTCAATCTCACCTCTTGTAGAGCACAGCTCGTGCTCTGCTCCTTCCAAGGGTGAGTACTCTCGCTACTGAGTTTCATCTCTAGTAAATACCGTGCTGCGTCAAGGGTGAGTCCCCGACGCAGATTAACCGGCTCAATTTCTGTCGGAACCTGTACGCGTGTCGAATCGATACGTTATTTCGTGCAATAAATCAGACGCCTCATCATGAAAACCGAAGCGGCGCCGCTGCTCCGTCCGCGCTTTTCTGCTTGCCGCCTAGTAGCTCTCGCTGTCAGCGTAGTAATTTTCTGTATTAACACGGTTCAGGCTCGTTCTACCGGTGCTCCTCTCGAGTCTTTCCACCTCAACAGTAATGCGTTTCCCGCAGCACCGGAACTACCATCGCTGCTGCCGAGCGTACCCATCCGCATCCCAGAGGCGGTCAGATCCCGCCTTCCCCGGCCGCACCTCTTTGGGAACAAGTACGACCTTCCCCAGGCACACCTCTTTGCAGACAGATCCCACATACCCCGGCCAAACCTTCCCAGCGTGAGTCCGCAACGCCGCGTCACGACTGGCGCCGATGGAGCAAGAAAACTGCTGCTGGAGGAGACCCCTTATACCGAAGCTTATAATAGCGCGGATGCGTACAGCGCGGCGGTGCTCGCGCCGACAGCAGCAGAGGTACCGGCGTCAGAAGTAGATGGTAATACGATTGGGGGAAGCGACGATGATGATGGTGGTGGTGAGACCATGCGCCACACTTCGACTGGCGGAGAGGACGGGGAAGTGGACGGGGGAGGCGACGGCGGAGGGGGCGGGGGAGGGGGCGTGGGAGCCGACGGCGGTGGGGGCGGGGGAGGGAATGGGGGAGGGGACGAGGGAGGAAGCTCTGAGTGGCCGTCACTCGCGGAGGGGGGTCAGGAGGTCGATGGTAGCGAGGGGAGCGCGGAGAGTCGCCAGCCTGCCACGTGGTGCGATAACGAAGCGTGCTTACGTGGCGCGCTGCTGGATCTCGCGCCCACCGTCTACCTCACGCGCCACCTGTACCTGACCAATGGCGAGCTGCCAGCTGTCAGACACGCGGTGGCCGTGACGGGCTTGTGTTCGTCCGATCAGTGCACGATCGACGGCCAGGGGCAGTCCAGGGTGAGACGGAGGGAATGAGGCGGAAGGGGTGAGAGGGAGGATTGAGAAGGGATTGAGATGGAGATGGGATTGAGTCAGAATGATCAGCACGTCTGCGCAGGCGGCTACCTTGCGCTCCTTTTGAGTCATAATGAACATCGACTTCGAATACCCCTTTTGAATCCCCAACTTTACCCCCCCTTCCCCCCCGCGTCCCCCCTCAAACCATATGTGCCACCGGCCGTGATCTTCACCGTCCGAGCAGGCGGTTACCTGGCGCTCCAGAACATCGCTCTACTGCACGGATTGCAATCCATCCCCCACCCCAACCCAGCTTAAATCCCCCCATTCAAACCGCCCCACCCCCCTCCTTTCTCGCCCCAGATTTTCACTGTCCGGGCAGGCGGTTACCTGGCACTCCAAAACATCGCTCTACTGCACGGGTTCGCCCCGCGGGGCAAGTTCGGCGGGGCAATTTTCGTTTCCGGGCTGCCCGACTCATCGCCTTCACCACTGGAGAATCTGCCCGGGGCCTACCTCTCCGCTATAAGCACGAGTTTCTTTAACAACAGCGGGGGTAGCGGAGGTGGGGCGGTGGCTATAGGGAGCAATGCGGCGGCGTTTTTCCATGGTGCCAATTTCGCATTTAACTCCGTTTTCATGGTATGTATGGCGTTTGAGTCCACTCAAAGTCAACGGGCGGGGGGGGGGAGGGTGGTTGCTATAGGGAGCAATGCAGCAGGGTTTTTCCATGGCGCTAGTTTCGCTTTCAACTCGGTTTTCATGGTACGTGAGGCGGATACATGCATGAAGTATATGTGTATGGTGGCTGGGTTTTGAGTCGATTTAAGAGTCAGCCAAGGGGGGCGGTGGCTATAGGGAGCAACGCAGCAGCGTTTTTCCATGGCACCAATTTTGCATTCAACGCCGTTTTCATGGTATGTGTGGCGTGAGTATGAATGGTGGGTGATTGCACTGCATGTTTCCTTTCCTAGACAATGAACAACATAACTGTCGCTGCATTCCCGTCTGTCACTGCTGCCTTTCTCAGCATAGTCTTATTTGCTTCACCCTCCACCCTCAACCCTCCCAGGACGCTACTAACAAGCACCGGAGCAGGGGAGGGGCCATGTACCTGGGAGAACAGGCCGACAGGAGCATCAAACCCAGAGCAGCCAAGCAGAGCCACAATGGGACCACGCCTTCCAAGTCTACTGGGAGCAAAGCAGTGGCGTGTTCCCGATCCGCTCTCCCTCCCTGTGTGACTGTGCTCGACTCGCTGTTTGTTGCCAACTCGGCTGCTGTCGGGGGAGCCGTGTTCGTGGATGGGAGTGACCCTGCCTGCCACAACACCACAGCATCCCAGCAGGTACATTACAGTGCCGTCCTCATGTTCGCTTCCCCTCTTCCTGTGCCACCCTGCTGGACTTTCTCTTTCTCGCCAACTCTGCTGCTGTCGGCGGTGCTGTGTTCGTGGATGGGAGCGACCCCTCCTGCCACAACGCTACAACATCCCAGCAGGTACATTGAGGTGCCGTTCTGATGCTCGCCCTGCCTCTTCCTCTTCCTCTCTCCCTGTGTGACTGTTCTCGCCTCGCTGTTTGTCGCCAACTCGGCTGCTGTCGGCGGTGCCGTGTTTGTGAATGGGAGCGACCCAGCCTGCCACAACGCATCATCAGCCCCGCAGGTACATTACAGTGCCGTCCTGCTGCTCGCCCTGCCCCTTCCCCTTCCTCTCGCCGTGTGTAGCGGTGCTCGACTCGCTGTTTGTGGCCAACTCTGCTGCTGTCGGCGGTGCCGTGATTGTGGATGGGAGCGACCCGACCTGCCACAACGCATCATCAGACCCGCAGGTACAACTCAGAGTCATGATGACGCTCCCCTCTCCCCCTTCCTCTCTCCATGATGAATGTCCCTTTTCCCCCACTGTACCACACCAACCAGGACCCCAGCAGCACACAGGGAGCGTCGCTGCACATGAGCAACGGGCTGTTCGAGGCCAACAGGGCTGCTGTGCCTCACTCACCGCCTTGGATGGAGGGGCAGAGCAGCAGCAATGTGGGCTCCCTATTCCTTCCGTCCTTGCCACCTGGCCCCTGTGCCTCACTCTTCCCTCGCACCAACCAGGACCCCAGCAGCACACAGGGAGCGTCGCTCCACATGAGCAGCGTGCTGTTAGAGGCCAACAGGGCTGCTGTGGATGGAGGGGGTTGTGGATGCCAAACGTGTGTTTGCTTGCACCCTTTCCTCCCACCGCCCCACAACCACACCAACCAGGACCCCAGCAGCACACTGGGGGCGTCGCTGCACATGAGCAACGGGCTGTTAGAGGCCAACAGGGCTGCTATGGACGGAGGAGGAGCGGCTGTGCGTCTCCGTCACTCTGTCCTTCACGCCTGGCCCCTTCCCTCCAACCAGGATGATACCGCACTGGGGGCGTCGCTGCACATGAGCAACGGGCTGTTAGAGGCCAACAGGGCTGCTGTCGATGGGGGAGCAGCGGCTGTGGGGTCTCACGGGCGACTTGGGGGGCAAGCTTCATTCTCCACCGTCCGGTTCAATAAGAATTCCGCACGGGTAAGTGTGGATTTGATCTCCGCCATTTGATTCAACTCAGTGTGTGTCGGATGCTCTCCACCGTCCGATTGATGAAATGACCCGAACCATCTGCTTTCTGCTTCCCTTCTTTAATATTCACCTAAACTACTCTTTCCTACCCCTGGTGCAGAGGGATGGAGGAGCGCTGTTCGTGGGGGGAGGCCGTCCCGACCATGCCGGCAGAAGAGTCACTGTCTATGATGCATCGTTTCTTAGTAACACTGCTGGTCACAGTGCTTCTAACCCTGTCCTCTTCTTCTCCCTGCCTGCCTGCCTGCCTGCCTGCCTGCCTGCCTGCCTGCAGAGGGATGGAGGAGCGCTGTTCGTGGGGGGGGGCCGTCCCGACCATGCCGGCAGCACAGTCACTGTCTATGATGCGGCGTTCCTCAGCAACACTGCTGGTAACCCTGTTACCAAGCCTGTTTCCAGAAAATCTGGGCATCCAAAAACAGGAAACCTGCAGGGCGGTGCTGACATGGCAGTGAGGCGATGGGCGTCCGCTCACATCCATCACAGTACCTTCCAAAAAGCTTCCTCGCTGGTCACCCAATCAGCCTCCTCTCCTCCCTCCTCGCACCCCTCCTCCACCACCTCCTCCTCCTCTGTACCCCATAATTTCCCCTCTTCATCCTCCCCCACCAACCCCCTTCTCTGTGTGGGTTCGTGCATCATCTGCCAAAACACCACCACTCCAGATACCCCTCGTGCAAGAGGCAACGTGACTATATCCAACTGTGAGTGTAACAGAATAAACGTATTGGAGCATCCTCTTCCCTTCCTTCCTCTCCTCTCCTCTCTCCCCTCTCCCCTTCTCCCCTTCCCTCCCCTCCCCTTTCCTATTTTCAGAAACCACATTCTCTTCCCTTGTTCTCCCCACCCCTTCCCCCTCCCCCCCATTTCAGCAGCTGATTGCCTCCGCACCCCTCCACCCTTCACCTGCCCTTTCCTTCCCACCTACCTCAAGGCTATTCCTCCCCAATCTGCATCAGCATCAGCACCAGCACCAGCATCAGCAGCTGCTGCTGCAGTATCTCCTACCACACCTCGTCCCCTCTCCACCATCTCCTCCCTCCCTGCTTCTGCCCCTACACCTGCCACTGCCAATGCCCCTGCTGCTACAACCTGCCTCTTCTGGTCATGCCACGGCCACTGCCCCTTCCACCCACCCCCACGCCAACCACTCCCGCTCTGACTGTGCCTGCCCCCAACCGGAAGTGACACCGTCCTCCACCCCTTCCACCTCCTTTCCCTCTCACCCGCCTTACCTCCTCCCTGCGCTCGTCACCTGCGGGAGAAGCTTTCAAAGGAGCCTCAACCACCAAGGTGAACCCCTCTTTCTAAGCACA